>VMDO01015116.1:0-52206 GCA_007922755.1 Pedetes capensis | reverse complement strand
AGGCAATACACTTCATCATATAGGCATAGGAAAGTATTTCCTTAATAGGATTCCAATTGCTCAAGAAATTGCAACAAGAATAGATAAATGGGATTACATGAAATTAAAAAGCTCTGTACAGCAAAGGAAACAACAGAGTCAAGGAAACCCCCCTGGAATGGGAAAAAAATCTTTGCATCCTATACCTCAGACAAAGGTCTAATTACCAGAATTTGTAAAGAACTCAAAAAAAAAAAAAAAACCTCCCAAGACAGCAAATAACACAATACACAAATGGGCAAAGGAACTGAGTAGACAGTTCTCAAATGAAGAGGTCCATAAAGCCATGAAACACATGAAAAAGTGCTCAATATCCCTAGCCATTAGGGAAATGCAAATTAAAACAACTCTGAGATTTCACTTTACACCAGTAAGAACGTCAAGATCAATAAAATAAATAACAACAAATGCTGGCAAGGTTGCGGAGAAAAGGGAACACTCTTACGTTGTTGGTGGAACTGTAAATTGGTCCAACCACTGTGGAAATCAATATGGATGTATTTTTAAAAACTAAAAATAGGTCTACCATATGACCCAGCTATAACACTATTGGGAATTTACCCAAAGGGAGATGGGTCATCATACCACAGAGATACCTGCATCTCCATGTTCAATGCAGCGCTTTTCACAATAGCAAGGATATGGAATCAACCAAAGTGCCCTTCAACAGAAGAATGGATAAAAAAAAAACTATGGTACATATACACAATGGAATACTACTCAGCAATCAAAAAAATATGAAATAAGGCCATTTGCAGCAAAATGGATGGAATTGGAGAAAATTATTTTAAGTGAATGAACACAAGCTCAAAAAGAGAAACACATGTTCTCACTCATATGTCAGAGCTGAATCAAAATTATAAGAAAAAAATGCTATACAATGGTCAGGTCATAATAAAATTAAAAAATGCTAAGAATGGTATTATTATAGGTGGTCTAGAAAATGCATGTAATAGTTCTGACAAGGTAAAAAGAAAGTTCACTACAGAAAAAGTTTCTAGCTTAAACAGAACTGGAACCCAAGGATACATAGAAAAATGTCTTTGATGGGGGGTGAGAAGGGGGGAGGAAGCATACAAGAGGGTAAGGGGGAACCTATATGAATAATGTACAACAAAATGCATATATGGAAATGTCACAATGAAAAGCATGTCCGAATGAATCACATTAAGGTGTACATTAAAAATTTCCAATAATAAAACAAATATGAACAATTCAAATTCTAAAAAATTTATAAATGAGATTTCTAATGATGATAAATTAGTGTCTGTTAACAAATCAACCATAAAATGTTCCCTATGCCTCTTGTTACATCCCAAAAATACATTTCCTAATGCATTACCAGGCTGGGATTTAGCTCAGTGGGTAGAGCACTGCGCTGCTGTCTCTGAGGCCCTGAGTTCAATTCCCAACACCACAAAAATGGGAGAAGGGCCTGGCAATCCACTCCCAAGGCAATCCTGAAGCACTCAGCCATTGAAAACCCTGAGGGTCGCTATGAGTCGGATACCGACTCAACGGCACCTAACAACAACAATGTATTACCATGCCATAATAGAGCTTGTATAAATTGCTTAAGCCAATATATAAAGACAAAAATTTCTAATGATAGGATTAATATTCATTGTCCACAATGTACTGAACAATTTTATTCCTATGATATTAACATAATATTAAATGAAAATGTCTCGATGACACATCTTAAGTTTAGAGATCCAGATTTTGAGTGGTGTCCAACACTAGACTTCAATTATGATACAGTGACAACCAAAGATGCTGACAGTTCAAAATAACTAGATAATAATAAACCAATTAGACATCCTAATCAAGCCAATGATTGGTGGTACAAAAAAGGCCCAAATTTATCTATTGATTGTGATCAATAGTCTAAAACAATAATTAACAATATAAAGCCATATGTAAAATGTATTGCTTCTATAATAGAGTGGACTTATGGAAATTACAATCAGATAACATGGTAAGAAATGTAAGAAAATGGTTATCAGTCTAAATCTGTCAAATTGTAAATTGTGGGAAAAGAAACCTTGGAGACAAAGCATTCTTGTTAATGTTCCAATTAGAATTGACTCAATAACATTATATAAGTTGGCATCTTTGATAGTAACTACAATGTCTTTAGAAATTAATGTTCCTACTAAGTCAACATATATCAATGATAGTGTTCTAACTTCTTTCTATAAAGGTTATAAAATCTTAACAGATAATGAGGAAAAAATATGAGTTAAAAAAGGAAAGGAGCCTGGGAAAGCCCTTATGGCACCAACAATTGTGACTATAACCAACAGGTATTTCCTACAAACTCCAGGGACAGGCCATAATGGAAAAAGCCCACAAAACTTTAAAACAACAAATAGAAAAAGAAAAGGGGGGAAGGGGAATGTCTACCCAAAGTAATACTTAGTAAAGTCTTGACAACTATTAATATACTTAATATTCAAAAACATGAAAATAGGCCCAGAGTAAAAAAGCACTGGGGACAGATGCCAAGGCCACCAGAAATTTTGCTTTGGTGGAAGGACCCTCTCACTGGAAAGTGGAGGGTGTGCTACATGTTACTAACCCCAAGGCCAAGGTTCAGCATGTGTTTTCCCACAGGGGGAAGACAAGCCAATTTGGATCCCAGTGCAAAACTGGAGAGCAAAGGATGCCGAGGAGGAGAAGGACTTGGACAGTGAGCCACAATCTTCTGAACACCCAGGGAACCATCACGGAAGAGGGGGCACAAAGAGTGTAAGGGCTGATGGAGGAAGCGGTGAAACTGAGGACAGATCAAACAATGAACCCAAAAGCAATAATGACAGCAGAAAAAAACACCAAACTGGGTGAGACCACAAAAAGAAAAAAGGGAGCAATGGAAAAAATTGGAAAGTGTACCCTAACACTATTAATAATGGTGCTCCATTTACATGCAGCATCTGCCATGCCAATGGTGACAGCTGTGAAGCCAATTATGGTAAAAGAAGTAAATGTAACAGAGGTAAGTGATGCCATAAATAACAGCTCTGTGTATTGGGCATACGTACCCAACCTGCCACTCAACAGGGCAGTCACTTGGGATGACGCACCAGGTAACTATTTCCACCAGTGAAGTGCCATGGGTGGTGGGACCTTATGACCCAAGAGGCCCACTAAAGCCAGAGGAGGAGGGAAATGTCATCAGAAACTGTAGTGTGGGAAGTGAAGCTGTGCCTATATATATATAGGGGGAAAGGAAGGCACTGCTTGATAGTGGTCAATAAGATCTGGCCAATGTCAAGTGAGGAGAGGTTGTACATTCCATCATTTGGGTCAAGGAAAGCCAAAGAGGTGCCATGGATGCCAAAAGGCATGGATCAGAGCCCATATCAACGGAGTAAAAACATAAAAGAAAATGTGAGGGTGTTCATGGAAGTCCCTAAGAAAAAAGTGATGGGGTGGGAACACACAGGTTCAGCGAAAGGGCTCATAGAATTGGCACATGCACTGTTAAAAGTGAAACAGACAGAAAATCTAACTGAATAAGGTACAGACTACAAACTAATCCCACTTTCACTGCAGGTAACAGAAAGGGCACCTCCACAAGTACACCTGTGGAAATTGGTGGCTGCAATTAGACCTCCTTGGGCAGTAAACACTCCAGACCCTGGTAAAAAGGCTAGAATAAAATTAAGAGCTTGTGTAAGTCTCCCATATGTAATGTTAAAAGGAAAGACAAAATGGAACAAGATGGACAGGTCAATCTTTTGTAAACAATGTAAATTTTATACCTGTGTAAATACCTCTTTGAATATGGACTTTAAAAAAAGAAAACATCTATTTGTTACATGCAAGAAAGGGAATTTCGGTACCAGTTAGACAACATTGGCTATGGTAAGACTCACCAGCCTTAGCCTTGCTCCACGGAATTATAAAAAGACTTTTATAATGTACAAAGCATGTTGTGGGACTCATAGTAGCAGCCATTTTAGGCATAATTGGTGTGACTGTTGTAGCCGAGACAAGTGAGGTGGTCTTACACCAAGCCATCCAAATCAAGGACTATATACAGAGGTGGCAATCCAATGCTCAAAGACTGTGGTCAACACAGAGAAAAATAGACTCTCCTTTATAAGAGCAAGGTGCAGACTTATAGCAGGCAGTAATATTAATTGGAGACCAACTAGAAAATATACAAAAAACTTTGTCAATGCGTTGTGACTTGGGAACAACAGGGTTCTGTGTAACCCCAGTAAAATATAATCATTTGGTTGGGAATCAAAAAGCATTTATTAGGCATAGGCAATGCATCCAAATTGATAGATTAATTACAACAAAATGTAAAGGAATTGTACAAATTGCAATTACAAAATTTGATGGGAGAACAAGTAATTGAGGACATGGTCAATGGAATAAGCAAGTTAAATCCACTGAAAACTGTAAAGGAGTGGTTCAAACCTACCAATACCCTGTTGTATATTACCATTGTTACTGTAAGCCTTATGGTTATAATTGTATGTATAGTCACCAGGAGAGTTCAAAATGTAAAATGTGATGTAAATGATCAGGACCTAAAACATTCTACAATTATTCAGAGAACATGCCCATCAAATTAAAAAATTAAAAGAAAAAGAGGAATGTGTAGGGAAAAAAATGGGAGAAGATTGGCAAAAAACCCAAAACTGGGAAAATGGCTTCTGAAGATCTGGCTTGTAAATTAGAAATCTAGGGAAAATGAAAGTAACTTGATTGGACATTTGTACAAAACCCTTCACAAATCCCCCAAGCCTGATTGGACAATTGGACTCAAGCTGATTGGCTCAGGCCATTCTGTGGGAGAGCTATATAAGGAGCTGCACTGCAGCAGCTCACTCTCACCTGGGCCTCCAAGGAGGAAAGAACTCTCTCTCGAACTCTCTCTCTCTCTCTCTCTCTCTCTCTCTCTCTCTCTCTCTCTCTCCCCCAGACCTTCAGTAAGGAAAGAAAACTCTCTTGCCCAAAAAGACCCCCAATGAGGAAAGATATCTCTCACCCGGAACTTTGACCACCAACTAGACAAGAACTCTCTCCCCCATCTGACCACCAATGAAACAAGAACTCTCTCCTCATGACCACCGATACCACCAACAAGGGTGTTTGTCCCTGGAAGGCAAAAGCACCAGAGGCTTTCCTTTATCCCATCTCCACTGGCATCCCGAGGGCCGCAGGAGTCCATGCCCCTCACCTGAGGGTCCCGAGAGAATTGTGTTTAATATGTGTGTGTGGCAGTGCCGCCTGTCTAAACACCCAGGCTGGACCAGGAGACGCGCCCCACACTGGACCTTATGGGCATCAAGCTCACCAAGATGGCGCTGACATCCAACTACCTACCTCAAACCCCTCATCACTTGATTAGCTACTTCCCAATTGCCAGGCAACCCCTGATTGGGCAGTTTAACAACATCCTTGGATTAGTTCCCATTATGATGCTTCATTTGCTTCCTTCCCCTGATAGGTTAATCCCCGATCACCTGACAATACGTGAAAGTCTCTGATTGGTCTTTATAGGGTATATAAACACAGTGTACAGAGTACTTGAGGTCCACTCCATCGACTGCATACCTGACAGACAAGAGAGAGACCATAAAGTACTGTTGAAGAGCACTTAATCTGTTGATGTTGTCCTTTGAAGCGAGAAGCAAGGAGCATCTGTGGGTATAATTCTCTGAGCCTGCCTTTCTAAAGGCTTCTCAGAGTAGCTGCGAGCATAACTCTCCTTCCTGTGCAGTGCAGAACTCCAGTGACACTCACCACACAGCAGGTCTTTGGCTGCAGGGTCCAGCTCAGAGCTGGAGCAAAGCCCAGCAGTGGCAGGCAATGCCCCCAACATCTGGCACCCAAACAGGGACCCTCAATGATAGCAAGGGACCTTCAACATCAGCATTGCCCAGAGACCCGTTTCCAGTCACGGGATTGGTAATGACTTTCTTGTTTGTCCTTTCATCTTGTCTGTCTTATCTGTTTTCTATCTTGGTCATCATGCGAGTCATCATTAGTGAAGCCCTACCTCCCACAAAGTAACAAAAGTTTTCCCTTTGTTACTCTATCATACCCGTACTTTTAACAATACTGTCTTATACATCCCTTCTCACGTCCACTTTCTCTCCATGGTCACAAGCGGAGGGGACAACTAACTTTTCTGTGGTAAGTACTTGTCCTGTTTATTTTCCCATGTCCCATGCATTTACCCATGGGTTATGGGACAGTATCTCTGAAGGCTGCTCCCCAGTCCCCCCAGGGGACACTTTTGGGATTGGTCTTTCTGAAGGCCTGTCTTGGTTCCCACTAGGGAACGATATTTGGGAACAGTCTCCCTGAAGGCCTTCCCAGGATTGGTCTCTCTAATGGCCTTCCTGGTCCTCCCAAGAGGACAATTTGGGGATGGTCTCTCTAAAGGCCACCTCCCAGTCCCCCCAGGGCATGATTTCAGGATCAGTCTTTCTGAAGACCTCCCAGGTCCCCCTAGTGGATGATTTTTTTAATTGGTCTCCTTCAAGGTCCCTCCACCTAACTTAAAAAAGGTTAACAATTTAACAGCTATCAGTCCAACAGTTAATGGTCAACAGCTTAACATTTCAGAGCTTCCTCTCTGTGGAGCTTCAAAGGGTTTACGGAGTTACCTCATAGAAGGGCTCTGGGATTGGGACTCCCTATCAGGGATCCAATGGGTTTTGATAATTTGGGACCCCAATAAGGTACCAGAGAGGTCAGGAATCCCCACCTAGGACCCCTTAGTTAAAATCAGCTGGACCAGGCAGTGTCTGAGGCCAGAACACTAAACTTTAAATTTTAAGACTTTAGGCCCACTTAGCTAGGGCCAAAACGGGGAAAAATTGGCTAAGCAGGGGGACCCCCAAGTACAATGTCTCTAGGAACAGCTCCAATTGAAGAAGTTAAAGGTGTCCAAGTGGAGAGGGAAAAAATTTTTAAAGAAGGTTAAGAAGGTAGCCCCATGGATAGAAATGGGGGATATCTTAGGCCTGGGATTCTGGCATAAGGTTGAATGCCTCACAAAGATAAATATGGTGGGAGGAGGACAACATTTATCTCCCTCATTCTTCTAAAAGATAGCCGCACTAGAACATGTTGTTGTTGTTGTTAGGTGCCTTTGAGTTGGTATCTGACTCATAGCAACCCTCATAGGGTTTTCAATGGCTGACTGTTTCGGGATTGCCTTGGGAGTGGATTGCCAGGTCCTTCTTCCATTTTTGCGGTGCTGGGAATTGAACTCAGGACCTCAGATACTGCAGCACAGCGCTCTACCAACTGAGCTAAATCCCAGCCCTCATACTAGCACATACCCATAACAAAAATGGTGGAGGAAAAGGTGTTACAGCTAACAGTATAGACAAAGAAAACCAATTCAAGAACAAATCCATTACAGCAGCAATTATAGCTATTGCACCACCCGGAGGGTAGAAACCTACTCAAGAAATAAGTCTCAGGAATAAACTTCCTCTGGAAGTGCCCCTGACAGGGAAGGGACTTCCTCTGGAAGTATGCCTGGGGAGGAAACCTCCCCCTAAAGCACCTCCCAAGGGGGAGGGAATTACCCCAGAAGCATACCCCAAGAGGTAAGGACTTCCTCCAGAAGTACGAGCTGGAGATGGGCTATACGCAAATCTTAACCACTTCCCATCCTATGAGGGAGTAGGACCACCAGTCCCTGCAGATAATTGGTGGACAAGAGGCCCATATGAGGGCAGACAGGGAAGCCATCAGGCTTACCCAATAAACATTATGCCCACACCAGAGAGGTCATTAATCTGGTACCCATATGACAGCAAAGATCTTAAAGATCTAAGAGCAGCCATAAAAGAAGACAATCCTCACACTCCCTGAACCAAAACACTGTTAAATTCTCTAAGCTTAAAGCTGAACACTGTCCAGGACTGGAAGGACATTACAAGATAAGTTCTTCCAGGCCCAGACTTTATACAATGGGGGGCATACTATAGAGACAAGGCAGAACAACAAGCTAATAGTAATGCCCATATGGGAATCCCTGTAGGCATGGACTCTTTGCTCAGAGAGGGCCCCAACTATTTGACAGGGGATTTACAAGATATGGGGCCCCCTCAAAGCTTAGATCAGGTTTGTCTTTGCACCCTATGGGCCTGGGACAGACTCCCTCATAAGGAGGCAATGTCAAATCTAATAGGCCTCCACCAAGAAGCAAATGCCAAATTTTTAGATTGGGTTTCAAAAGGCCTGGAATAGAAGATGATAGATGAAGGGGCCAAAAGGGAGTTAATGCTCCATCTAATATGGGATGGCATGAACTAGGATTGCAGAACAGCATGCCAGGGTTTAAAGAAGGAAAACATAAATGACTGGGTAATAGCCACATAGGATGTTGGTTTTTCAAGCCACATGGCTGCTATCATGGCAGAAACCTTGTTGGCTCAGACAGCTAAAATATTAAAAGAAAATAACAGGGAATGGCAAAGGTTTTTGCTGCCATCATACAAAAGAACAAAGATGATAAAAGGCCTTGTTTCTGATGTAATCAGATGGGACATTAGCAAAAAAATTACCTGAAGGAAAAGGAAAATAAATATACCCCTTACTATCTGCTCAATCTCTCTGCCCCAGGTGTAAAAGGGTATCACAGGGCAAAGGACTTTAAGTCCAAATACCACAAAGATGGTACCCCCTCTCATACTTAAGCTAGGCTTGGGGCACCCCCTAGGCTAACAACAAAGGAGGAAACCTAAAATGTCCAAAGCCTATTAGACTGTGCCTCTAAAAGCAGGAAATAACTCCAAAATCCCAATAAAAATTGGGGGAAAACTAAATGTTTATTGGACAGAGGGGCACAAAAAACTGTTCTTCAAAGGGAAGAGGTTCCCGGATATTGGGAATTAACACCTGGACCAGTTATTAAGGGAGTAGGAGGATTTAGCCAACCATATGAAACTAAAAACTGGATCCCCTGGGAGTACCCTGATGGGAACAGGTAAAATTAAGCTCATAATAACTGAGGGATTGGGGATGAACTTATTGGGGCAAGATCTCCTGCGAGAAATGAATGTAGCCATCACAACTAATGACCAAGTGTTCCATAATAGTATTATAGACATAAAGGAATGCCAACAATAGTTCTGCCCCATAGATCCCCCTGGAAAAAGAAATATAATGACTGCTACCATCAAAAGTGCCAATGATATTATTGAGTTCCTGGTAATAATATCTTTGACAATGACAATATTGTTGATAATGATATACTTCCTTATGACAATGTTGATAATACCATTCTGTAGGGAAAATTGGGAGAAAATTAGCAAAAAACACAAAACGGGGGAAACGGCTTTTGAAGACCTGGTTTGTAAATTATAAATCTAGGGAAAATGAAAGTAACTTGATTGTACTTTTGTACAAAACCCTTTACAAATCCCCTTAACCTGATTGGACAATTGGACTCAAAGCTGATTGGCTCAGGCCATTTTGGGGGCAAGCTATATAAGGAGCTGCATGGCAGCAGCTCTCTCTCTCCCACCCAGACCACCAAGGAGGAAAGAACTCTCTCTCTCTCACCCCAACCATCAGAAAGGAAAGAGCTCTCTCTCGCCCAGACCACCAATGAAGCAAGAACTCTCTCTTCATGACCACTGAGACCACCAACACAGAAGCATCTGCCCTTAAGGCAGTATAAGAGCTGCTAGCACTTAAAGCTGTACGCTTTGGGTTTCTCCCTGCCCTTCTAAGGGTGGAGAGAAATAAATAAAGAGCTGTGTTTGTCCCCGCAAGGAAAAAGCACCTGAGGCTTTTTCCTTTCTCTCATCTCCGCAGGCATTCCAGAGGGCAACAGGAGCCCATGCCCCTCACCTGAGGGTCCTGAGTGAATTGTGTTTAGTATCTGTGTGTGTGGCATCACCACTCATCTGAACATCTGGACCAGACCAGGAGGTGCACACCCCATGCTATTCTTGCTAATGACAATGTTGCTAATGATACTGCTGATAATAACATGGTTGATGGTGAGATTGTTGTTGATATTGCTGATAATATTATTAATGATGACACTGTGGACAATAACATTCCCAAAAGGGAGAGAAACAAACATCAGTCTCGCCTTTTAACGTAAGGGCCACTGTTTGATATATAACTCCTGCACCCCATGGATTTTAAATGACCCTGTACAGTTGGAACAGTGGCCCCTTTATGAAGAAAAATTAAAAGCACTAAATGACCTGGGCGTGGTGGTGCAAACCTGTAATCCCAGCAGCTCGGGAGGCAGAGGTGGGAGGATCGCAAGTTCGAGACCAGAGGCAGTCTGCATAATTTAGCGAGACCCTGTCTCAAAAAAAGTAAAAAAAAATGGGCTGAGATGCAGCTCAGTGGTCCAGCACTTGCAGAGCATGCAGGCACGAGGCCCTGGGTTCAGCCCCCAGTACTGCAAAAAAAAAAAGCACTAAATGATTTAGTCAAGGAGCAACTTACTAAAGGGCATATTCAGCCATCAAGAAGCACTTGGTACACTCTCATGTTCCCTTTAAAAAACAGTAATGGGAAATGGAGGCTACTCCAATATTTAAGGGCCATCAATAAATGCATGGACACCTGAGGGTCTCCCCAGAGAGGACTGCCATTATTGACAGCCATTCCCAAAGATGATCATATATTAATAGTAGACCTCAAGGACAGTTTTTTCTCAGTTCTTTTACACCCTGACGACTAGCAAAGATTTGCATTCTGTATTCCAAATTATAATAATAAAGGTCCAATGAAACATTTTGAATGGAAGTACCTTCCACAGTGCATGACTAACAGCCCAGTAATCTGCCAGGAGGCCATAGCTGCCGCCTTGGAACCACTCAAAGGAGGAGACCTAAAGATCCTCCACTATATGTATAATCTACTGATTATCACACCAAATTTGGACTCACTACCAAATTTAGAAAAACTACTAAAGTGCCTCAAAGATGCCTCTTTCTCCGTGTCCCAGGAGAAAATCCAGAGTACCACCATTCAAATTCCTTGGGTCCTGTAGGGAATTCTGGGATAGCCTTAAAGGATAGAGAGGAGGCTTGGTTTGGATAAAGGCCTATCTAGCCCACATGGATGCCTGTAGCCTAAAGCAAGATGGCCTCCAGTGATTTGAATGTCACTCCTTGTTGGTTTTGCCCAGCCCCTCATGTGCCCACATGATTGGTTGACTGCCATAACTGCCATCTTGAGGGGGTTAGGGGCAGTTGCCCTAAGACTATATAAGGACAGTGCACAGGGCACTAGCAGAGCAGCCATTCCATCACTAGCAGCCATTCCATTGCTTGTCCACACCATTGACCACCTGAGCTATGCTGCAGTTGCCATACCATCACAGACTGCAGCCCTGCCACTCCATGGCTGGACCAGGATGGAGATTATCCAGGACCAGCAGCAGAAGAGGAGAAGCAGCCAGCTGGAGCTGCCTAGGCCAGAGCCATGATACTTCTGCCATCCCGAGTGGCAGGTTTAGGGTCTTTATCTCTTTGTAGGAGCTGGACAACAAAATCTGTACCAAAGGCATCCTGAAGCTGTCCATCTCTGACTCCATCTGTCCCCCAACACACCTCACCAGGCCCATGCAGTGTTGGGGTCTGGGCTCCCCAACAAGGTCCGAGATCTCTTTGTCTAGAGTTAGACCCTTAAAGCCTCAATTAATGCTTCCCCAGCCACTGATACTAAACAACCTTCAGAGGTTCTGTGGGAATGTGAATTGGCTACATCCATGACTGAAGATACCAACATCTAAGCTTCAGCCATTGTACCATCTATTAAAGGGAGACCTGAGTCCATCATCACGAAGGGCTCTCTCCCCTGAGGTACAATTTGTCATTCAAAATCTCCAAAAGAAAATAGATAGATCTGAATTCCAGAGACACGACCCAAGGAGGCACTTACAGCAATATATATCAACAACACTTCCACACTGGTTGGAGTGATATGTCAAGAAAAGGGACCCTTAGAGTGGCTACATAGTCCTATAGGTGGAGCTACTTGGGTATTGGCAGAAATAACAGCCTTAGCAGAATTAATTATAAAAGCAGACAGAGATGCAAACATGGCTTTGGAAGGAACCCAACAAAATAATTATTCTTTATGCCCTGAAAAAAATAGAATGGCTAATAGAAACTCACCATGGTTTTGCCCTTTAATGTTTTGACTTTCCAGGGTAATTTAGTTGTTACTATCTCATCGCCAATTGGATTCCTCCACTATGGAAGTTATCTTGACTCCCTCCAAAAATTTTTGTAAAATCACTGATAAAAGATTCAATAAATATTTTCATGGATGGACGGAGAAATGGTGCAGCCATAGTTACATTCCCTCCTGGGTCAGACCAACCGACCCTAAAAAGGGTTGTTTTGCTACCTCAAAGGTCTCCACAATTTAAGGAATTATTCACTGTGATATGGGCCATAGAAAACATCAGCAAGCCATTCAATATGTTTACTGATAGTTTATATGTGGCAAATTTGCTACCTTGGCTGGGATGTTCATACGTCTGCCTTGATAGCAATCCTTTGTCACTGTTGATGATAAAGGCATCTTCCATACTGGCCACTCATGCTCAGCCCATTTTTCTATAGCACATTCACAGCCATCAATCACTGCCAGGATTCCTAAGTTATGGCAACACACAGGCAGACTTTCTTGCTTCAGATTTGGCCTTGGATTCAACACTAACTGGTATAATGCAACCTCAGGAATTCCATGACTTAACACATGTGAATCCTTGAAGTCTCCAAAATTGTATCCAAATGTACCTTTGGTGCAGCTAAAAAACATAGTCTGTGATTGCTCAAAATGTGCAGCCGTAATTCACACCTCAGGGCTGCAACAGATGGGTGTTAACACCAGAGGTTTGAAGGGCAATTCGATCTGGCAAATAGACCTGGTCCACTATGCCCCATTTGGTAAATTAAAATATATCTTTGTTTTAGTGGGCACCTTTTTGGGGTTCATATGGGCCACATCACAAACAGAGGAGTCAACCAAGAAATTAATTAACCACGTGCTCTTTTTTTTTTTTTTTTTTTGGCGGTACTGGGGGCTGAACCCAGGGCCTCGCACCTGCATGCTCTGCAAGTTCTGGATCACTGAGCTGCACCCCCAGCCCATTTTTTACTTTTTTTGAGACAGGGTCTCGCTAAGTTACACAGATTTCCTCTGGGCTCAAACTTGCGATCCTCCCGCCTCCACCTCCTGACCACATGCTCTCTTGTTTTGTAATAATGGGACCCCCCCCCCAAGGCCATCAAGACTGATAATGGCCCATCCTTCACAAGCAAATCTTTCAAAAATTTTTGTGTAACCTGGGATATTGAACACACCATCAGCATACCATATAATCCCCAAGGACAGGAAATTGTTGAACACACCAGACTTTAAAAGATCATCTTTATAAAGAAAAAGGGGGAGAATAACTTCTCCAGGTACTATTAGCTAAGGCTTTATTTACGCTAAATATACTGGACATTCAAAAAACTGATTCTGAACCCAGAATTAAAAAGCACTGGGGTCAACTTCCCTGACCACCAAAAATCTGGGTAAGATGGAAGGATCCCATGATGGTAAAGTAGAAGGGTCGAGACTTGTTAATAGTGAAAAACAGAGGTTCAGCCTGTGCCTTTCCAAAAGACAAAGAGAAGCCAATCTGGGTGCCAGCTGGGAATGTAAGACAAGCAACAGACCAAAAGTAAACCTTCCTATCTCTACCTCCACCGTGAGGCTTCTCCAAGCTCTCCAGACCACCTTTAAATGAGGACCAATTATAAGTGTTGTATCATAGTTATTTACCCTTGTTACTTACTTTTGTTAGCTTGTACCCCTTATTTCTATCCCTCAAAATTAGAAAGAAGAAGAAATACCTCCATGGACCAGATGCAGATCAACAACCAGGACAGAATGACAACCTTCCAAGATGAACTTAATCTTAGCTTAAAAATTTCCACCCTTTTGGAGGCTCAGGGACCATTGTGGAACAAGGAGTGGAAAGATTGTAAGAGCTGAAGAGCTGAAGAGCTGAAAAAAGGGATGGAAGGTAGGATCTGCAAATGAGAATGACCCAGCAGGAATAAAGACATCATCGAGTGGAGGAGGACATCATCAATGACAACAAAGAAGATCTGTGGAGCTGGTAACATGGGGGATAGGTACTTGGGAAACTAGGACTAATTTTAAAGTACATGTTCATAGTGCTTTTATGCCTAACATTTGCCACGGGTACATTGACAGATACTATACTTCCAGCAAGGGAGGGCTTAACCCCTACTTGGGAGGATTTAACTGAACCTTCAATACAGGAGAAAATAACTCAGATATATATAACACCTCTAGTTAAGGAAAATGCTAATCAAGCATTTCCCAAAAGGTACACTTATTGGGCTTTTGTAGCAAATCCACCAATCAATAGGGCCACCAATTGGAATAATCCCCAAATTATAGTGTATGTAAATGAGACAATTTGGCCTCCAGGACCCTATGACATGAGAGGACCATCTAACCCAGAGGAGGAAGGTGAAACCATTGAGGATTATGTAGTGAGAAGTGAGGGAATGCCCATCTGTATAGGGGGAGGGCACCCCCACTGTCTAAGAATTGGTTACCAACACTGGCCAATTTTTAAAGATTCTGCTGCCATGGGTATACAAATAACCACTTTTACGACCAAAGACTAATGCATAGCCTGCCTCAGGCCTAATAGTACATCAAATTCTACTCAAATTTTAAATTCTTTCTTTTCTATAACTGAAACATCTTTATAATACAAAGGAATCACTGTAACTCCTCTGAGACTTGAGTTCTAATTAATACTCCCTATGGGAACATCATGGACTGGAGTCCTTCAAATCTCAACTAAGACTCTGAGCACTCCACTTGGGCAAAAGACCAAAGAGGAAATCCCAGATTGATTAGGCACTTTAAGAGAAAATATTTCCCACCTTCACCACAACTTTCTGGGTCACCTTACCATCAAGGAAATTTATGGAAGTTAGCTACAGCACTACAGCCCTTAGAGGTACTTGAGCAAACTGAAACAGAAATCCTAAACTCAAAATTAAAGATCATGGGCTTAAAGGTAAATAAAATACAGACACAAGCCTCTATCTGACTCCCTTAAGTGATCCTAAAGGGAGAAATAACTTGGAATCAGATAGAGGGATCCATATTCTGTAAGACCTGTACCTTGTATATGTGCCTTGACCCCTTTGTGAGTTTCAATCCCAACAGAGAAAGCCTGTAATCCTCCAGATGAGGAGAGAAATCTGACCACCTGTGCACCTGGACAGACCATAGCAAGATTTGCCAACCGTCGTGATGCTTCACCAGGTACTGCACCACACGATCAGGAGGATGAAGAGAGCTATGGGACTCATGACTGCTGCCATTGTGGGCATCACTGGAGTAACCATCACTGCAGCCACCAGTGGAGTTGCCTTGCATGAGACCATCCAAACCAGAGATATCATCAACAATTGGCACAAAGACTCTAAAAATCTGTGGTTATCATTATAGGTTTATCATTACAGGCACCAATAGTGGACTTAAGACAGGCTGTAATTCGTTAGGGGATCAGATTTCTGCAATTAGATAGCAATTAGGCCTAAAATGTAATTGGAATACAACAAATTTTTATTTTACCCCTGTAAAACTCAACGAAAGTCAACATGATTGGAAAGATATAAAGAAACATAGTAAGCATATGGGAAATGCCACTCAAATAATCAAAAACTTACAAAATGATACAGAAAAAGTATAACAAAAACAATTAGCAGAGCTGTTTGACAAAGAAATATTACACAATATGTATAATGATGTAAATAATGGCACCTGGAGTTTGTTTAACCCCCAAAATTTTATTTTAGTAGGTATAATTATTGTTATTTTTGTACTTTGTTGCACCTTATGTATCTTCACTGTCTATGTGCCTGTGCTAGTAAGCTGAATGTAGAAAATGTTATGGTTGAGAAAATATGTAATTAATCAGAAGCTGCCTTTAATGAAGAGAAAAGAGGGAGATGTAGGGAATTGGCCTAGAGAGGTAGCCTGCCTCAAGGCCTATCTAACCAACCTGTAGAACTAAGACTTTCTCCCAGGGTAATGACCTCTACCCTACATCCTGGACCTTTTGGGCATCAAGCTCACCAAGATGGCACTGGCATACAACTACCTACCTCAAACCCCTCATCACCTGATTGGCTACTTCCCAATTGCCAGGCGACCCCTGATTGGACAGTTTAACAACATCCTTGGATTGGTTCCCATTATGATGCTTCATTTGCTTCCTTCCCCTGATAGGTTAATCCCCAATCACCTGACAATACATGGCCATCTCTGATTGGTCCATATAAGGTATATAAACACACTGTACAGAGTACTTGAGGTCTACTCCATCGACTGGGTACCTGAGAGACAAGAGAGAGACAATAAAGAGCTGTTGACGAGCACTTGATCTATTGGTGTCATCCTTTGAAGTGAAAAGCAAGCAGCTGTGGGTATAATTCTCTGAGCCTGCCTTTTTAAAGGCTTCTCAGAGTAGCTGTGAGCATAACTCTCCTTCCTGGGCAGCACAGAACTCTGGGGACACTCACCACACAGCAGGTCTTTGGCTGTATGGTCCAGCTCACAGCTGGAGCAAAGCCCAGCAGCAGCAGGCAATGCCCCCAACAAACCATAATAAACATATCTTATATATGCAGTCACACACCAATATATATCATAATATATAATTATATATCTTATAATATTGGTAACATGTGTGTGGACAAGAAGAAATATGGAAATGCATATGATATAGCAAAAAAGAAATAATAAAGGTATGTTTAAATGTTATAGAAGGGGAACAGCAAGACAAAAATGCAGTCAAATTAAAGGAGGCATGAAAACATGAATATCTTTAGCCAGAAAAGGGAAAGTAGTTTTATCTCCACCCCATTGGTTCCTAAGCCTAAAGTTCATTAGAATCATGTAGAGAACACTTTTTAAAAATTACAGATCCCAGCCAAGTGCAGTGGCACATGCCTGCAATACCAGTGACTCCGGAGGCGGGGGAAGGAGGATCCCAAATTCAACACCAGAGGCAGTCTGCATAATTTAGTGAGACCCTGTCTCAAAAAGTAAAAAAAAGAAAATGGGCTGGGGTGCAGCTCAGTGGTACAGCACTCACAGAGCATGCAGGCACAAGGCCCTGGGTTCAACCACCAGTACCACACACAAAAAATATTACAGATCCCTCCATGCCTACTCCAGAGGTGGTCTGACTGAGGTAGAAACTAGGAATCTGCATCACAAAATGTCCCCATAAATGATTCTAGTGATTTGCTGGGTTAGGAACACAGATATGAACAGAGCCCCCACCCAGCCTCTATTCACTCAGTCCCCACTTCTCCTAGTGAAATAACAGTGTTCAGTACTTTCTCCGTACTATAAAAAGGAAATGAAACATCTGTGTTAGCTAAAGCTGACTGCCCAGGTGAAATTTCAGTTGTTTCAGAAAGACAAAAGGCACTTGAGTTCTGTGATGACTGACACATCCAAGCCACACTCTACAAGGAGTTTTATGAGTACTTTCTACCTACTGGTGCTGATACTGCCAAAATGCAGGGAGAGCAAGGTGCAGCCTGGCCTGGAAAGTGGATTGACAGCAGAAGTCTTGGTGACAAACCCTCAGAGCAAAACTGTCTGGTGTCTGTAAACCTGATAATGATGGTAATACCCAATGAAGGACATTTCCTGACTTCTTTGGTTATAACATTGGGTTGTGCATTTGGGCAACCCAATGCTTAGTTACTCAGTTGGAAGATGAAGTGTGTTCCTAAGACACCAACAAGACATATGCATACACATATATGAAAGTGTGCACACACACAACAGAAAGAAAAAGAATTCCTGTGCATGAACATGGAATATATTTCCATTTATTTAATCCTTCTTTGATGTCTTTTGTCAGGGTTTTATAGTTCTCATAAAGATCTTATATATTTTTTGTTAAAATCATTCCTAAGAATTTTAGTTTGGGGTGCTAATGTAAAAGGTAATGTACTTTTGATTTCAAATTCTATTTGTTCATTGCTGGTATATAAAAGGGTGATTTACTTTTAGACTTTAACATTGTATCCTATATCCTTGGTATAATCATTTATTAATTCCAGGATATTTTTGTTTTTGTTGTGGTTAATTCTGTTGATTTTCCACACAGGCAATTATGTCATTTGCAGAGGCAGTTTTATTTCTTCCATCCAATCTGTATACCTTTTATTTCCTTTTCTTGCCTTATTACATTAACTGGGACTCCAATACAACATTCAAAAACATTGGTGAAATGATATATCCTTGACTTCTTTTTTTTTTAAAGATGGAGGTCTTACTATGTTGCCCAGGCTGGTCTCAAATCCCTGGACTCAAGTGACCCCTCTGCTTCATGCTTCCATGTGCTGCAGATTACAGGCACACACCACCACACTCAACTCCTTGCCTTTTTCTTATCTTCAAAGTAAAACTTCAAGTTTCTCACCATGAAATATACTAACTGGAGGATATCTATAGTGTTCTTTATCAAGATAAGGAAGTCCCCCTCTGTGCATAGTTTACTTTAACTTTTTTCTTTAATCATGAATTGGTGTTGGACTTTGTTAGATGCTTTCTGTATCTGTTGATATGTTCTTGTGATTTTATTCATTAGCCTGTTGATGTGACAGATTACATTAATTGATATTTGAATCTAAAACTAGTCTCACATACCTGGGATAAATCGCACTTGGGTATAGTGTGTAATTCTTTTTAAATATTGTCAGCTTTGATTTGCTAGTATTGTAGTAGACATTTTACATCTTTGTTCATGAAAAATATTGGTATTTAGTTTTCTTTTGTCTGTTTTTGGTTTAAGCGTATTTCTGGCTTCACAGAATGAGTTAGGAAATATTCTTTCTACTTCTATCTTATTAAAGAGATTGCAGAAATTTTTGTGTTGTTTTGCTTTATTTTGTTTTGTTTTTTACCAAAAGGTTGAGCTCAGGGCCTTGCACATGGTAGGCAAGTGACCTGAACTGCACCCACATTCTCTGTTTCATTTTTTATTTCAAGGTAAGGTCTTTCTAAGCTGCACAAGTTACCTCTGGCCTCAAACTTGCAATCCTCCTGCCTGGCTCATAATATTGCTTTATTATTCTTTTAATGTCAATGGGATCTATAGTGATGTCCTCTTTCATTTTTGATGTTAGAAATCTGTGTCTTCACTTTTTCTTAGCCTGGTAACAAGCATGTTGATTTTATTTGATCTTTTTAAAGAGGAAGTTTTTGGTTTGGTTGACTTTATTGACTTCAATTTTTCAACTTCATTGATTTCTTACTTATTTTGGATTTAGTCTGCTCGTGCTTTTCTAATTTTCTAAGGTTGAAGCTGAGATTACTGATTTTAGACCTTCTTTTCTACAATATGCTTTCAGTGCTATAAATTTTCCTCTGAAAATTACATTCCCTGCATTCTCCAAATTTTGTATTTTCAAATCCTCCAAAACCTCCTTTCAAAACCTCCTCCTTTCAAAACCTCCTTTCAAAACCTCCAAAAGTTTGTATTTTCATTTTCATTTAGTTCAAAACATTTAAAAAGGTGGGGAAGCAAGATGACAGACAGATAGCACATGCCTTCTGTCCCAGAGTAGAGGGAAGCCTTGATTAAGGGTTTGGAGTTCATATTGGATAGATAGAAACAGTGATAGTTTAAATTGGGAGATAGAAGAAGAAGCTGGACAAACACTGAAATAGAGGAGCTGGCTTCAGAGGATCTACACAGAGGACAGTACCTGGGTAGCCATTCCACCATTTCACCATCACACAGACAGCGGATAGAATCCTAGAGAATCAGAGGGGACTTTGGGCACACATCCACAGGGGCCAGACCCAACACTGGAGTGCAACCTTGACATCACACTGTCACCCTGCTCACAGGACACAAACTACAAGTTTTGGTTGAGTCGGTTTGAGGTGGCACACAGAATCACCATCCCTAGTGTTGCATGCTGCACAGCCGGAGACACTGGGCTGATGTAGAACCCTCATGCAAGAAAATAGGGATCAGATCCATGACAGTGGATATATGAGGGTGTGGGGAGTGATCACAGAGGGAACTGGGAAACTGGTGCCAGCAGTGTGCGACCAAAGCAGAAGCGTGCCTCCCTCCCTCCGGTTATGGCAGGACAGTTGTGCAGAAGCAATCTCCACAGACATACAGGCACACATACACCCAGATCCCAGACACACCAGAGGTGATTCTAAGTCATCCCACTGCACTGTGGATAGGCTGGGATCTGTGGAGGCAATTGAGCCCCATGCAGACAGAGTGCTCCTTTTCAGCAGAGCCTAGCAGCACAATTAGTCCCAAAGCAGTTTTGAGCGCAATTGCCACATATGAACAGATGTGCTGCAGATTCCCTCCGGGCAGTTGAATATCATCCTGCCCACTGCAGGGGGAGAACTGAGGAGCCCACAAGGGGATCTGGACCTCCCAAGTGGACAGAAAGCCCTGCAATAAAAATCCATGATAACAGCCATATTCCCTCCATGCTATAGGCTTTGGGGCAGAAATCTCCAATTTGGGGAATTGGTGTCCAAACTACATGGGACAGGGAGAACTCCAGGGAGGCCCCCACAGTTTCCACTGCCTCTCTAACAATACAATAGACAGAATATTTCGTGGAACAGGCTCTATGGGCACTCAGTGTCCCACTTAAACCCGGGACATTGTGGGACTGCCCGCTATATCCACTTGATAGAGGGAACATATGCAGAAGACACCCTAGAGCAGTCTGTTTCCACAGATTGTGTGAAAACACTGCCACCCTGAGTTCTGCAGGGAGCACTGCATCACGCAGTGTTCACTTCATCCAGTGGAACTGTGTGTCCACAGTTCAGATTCCACTTGTGAGAACATACAAGTGTCTTTTTTTTGTGTGTGTGGTACTGGGGATTGAACCCAGGGTCTTGTGCCTGCATGCTTTGTAGGTGCTGGACCACCATGCTGTGCCCCCAGCCCATATTTTTTACTTTTTGAGACAGGGTCTTGCTAAGTTACACAGACTACCTCTGATCTCGGGCTTGCGATCCTCCTGCCTCTGTCTCCCGAGCTGCTGGGATTGCAGGCATGCACCACTGCGCTGGGCTACAAGTGTTTTTTTGTGTGTATGGGAGCATGTATGCGTGGGGTTTCTTTTTCTTTTTTCTTTTCTATTTTTCTCTTTTTTTCTATCTTTCTTCTTTTATTCTCTGTCCTTTTTCTATTCTCCTTCTCTTTTTCTTATGCTATATATGTGTTTTTGTTTTAATTATTTTACCCTTAAGTTTTAGCCTTAATTTTAGTTTTGACAGTAATTTCTATTAGCCTCTGTCCTCTACCTCCTCTTTCCCCCTCTTCTGTCACCAGATCCTCCCCTTTCTCACCCCACAGAAGAGAAACAGAATCTATCACCTCCCTAACCCCTAGCCTTTTGGGAGTAGGGCTGATGAACTAGAGTAAGAGCCCCACAGACCAAACAGCTGAGGAACTATGCAGCTTACAAGCTCAAATAATCACCAGAGATTCAGCACCACACAATCTCAAAGGAATAACAGAGGAAGAAGTTCTGCACACTCAGGAGAGATGAATTCTATTTCCTGGACCATATTATGGGCAAAAAAAAGCAGACCTACAAAAAACACAGAGGCAGGATGGATCTGAAGGCCCCACAGACCAAAGGCCCCCAAAGAATTCCTCCAAAGAACCTCAACTTTTAGAGATCTCTGAATTGGAATTCAGAGTAATCGTTATAAACATCATAAGAGAAATTAAAATGAATACTACCAGTGCCCTTGATATCCTTGAAAAAAAGGTATCACACTTGGAGTCCGTTCTATCCTCCCAGCTATAAATGATAAGGAAAAACCAAGCCATGATCATTGAAATACAAACAAAGATAAATGAATTGAATTTGGCTAAAGAATCCTTTTCATTGAGACTGGATGAATCTGAGCTGAGGATTTCCAATTCTGAAGAAGCCATAAATGAACTTAAATACAAACAGAAATGGAATCAATGATAAAGGCATTTAAAAAAGATATCCAGGAGAACTCAGATAGAATGAAAAAATGAAACCTAAGAATTCAGGGTGTCCCTGAAGGAAAGGAAAGCTCTACTGGAGGCCTTCAAAATCTAGTATATGAGAGGAATCAAGAGGGCAGACAGATAACACATGCCTTCTGCCCGGAGTAAAGGGAAGCCTCAATTAGGGGCTTGGAACTCACATTAAATAGATAGAAACAGTGATAGTTTAGATTGGGAGATAGAGGATGAAACTGGACAAACACTGAAATGGAGGATTTGGCTTCGGAGGAGCTATACAGAGGACAGTAGCAGGACCACAGCCATTTTGCCATCACGCAGACGATGGATAGAATCCCAGAGACTCGGAGGGGACTTCGCACACCCACACCCACGGGGGCTGGACCCAACACGAAATGCACTGGTGGCAGCACACTGTCACCCTGCCCACAGAACACAAACTACAAGTTTCAGGTAAGTCAGTGTGAGGTGGCACACGGAATCACCATCCGTAGCGGCACACGTCCCGCCGCCTGAGATGCTGGGCTGTTGTAAGTCCCTCACACAAGAAAATAGGGATCAGATCCATGAGAGTAGACACGCGACAGTACAGGGAGCGATCGTGGAGGGAACAGGAAACTGGTGCCAGCGGTATGCATCTAGAGCTGAGATGGGCTTCCTCCCTCCTGTTGTGGTGGGACAGTTGTGCAGACTCGATCTCCACAGACATATGGGCACATGTACACTGGATCCCAGACACACCAGAGGTGATCCTAAGTCATCCCACTGCACTGTGGAGAAATCTGGGGTCTGTAGAGGCGACTGAGCCCCACGCAGACAGAGTGCTCCTTTTTGGCAGAGCCTAGCGGCACAATTAGTCACAAAGTAGTTTTGAGCATGATCGCTGCACACGGACAGACCTGCTGCAGATTCCCTCTGGGGCGATTGGATATCATCCCACCCACAAGAGGATATGGTCCTCCCAAGTGGGTGGAAAGCCCCGCAATAAAAAAAAATCCACGATAGCAGCCATATTACCTCCATGCTGTAGGCTTTGGGGCAGAAATCTCTGATTTGGGGAATTAGCACCCGAACTACATGGGACAGGGAGAACTCCAGGGAGGACCCCACAGGTTCCACTGCCTCTCAAACAATACAATAGACACAGAATATTTTATGGAATAGTCTCTTTGGGCATTCAGTGTCCCAGTTAAACCCAGGACATTGTGGGGCAGATCCACCATTATCTATGTAATAGGCAAGACTAAGCCAGAGTGCTCCTGTGGGTTATGTGAAAACACTGCCACCCTGAGTTCTGTAGGGAGCACTGCTTCCTGCAGTATCGACTTCACCCAGTGGAAACTGGGTGTCCACAGTGCAGATTCCACCTTCAAGAACATACAAGGGGGGTGGAGTCAAGATGGCGGACAGATAACACACGCCTTCTGTCCCAGAGTAATGGGTAGCCTTGATTAGGGGCTTGGAACTCACATTGAATAGATAGAATCAGTGATAATTTAGTATGGTAGATAGAGGATGAAACTAGGTATACACTGAAATCAAGGATTTGGCTTCCGAGGAGCTACACAGTGGACAGTAGCAGGACCATCACCATTTAGCCATCACACAGATGGCAGATAGAATTCCATAGACTCGGATGGGACTTTGTGCACACGCACCAGTGGGGGCCAGACCCAACACAGAGTGCAACCTTGGCAGCACACTCTCACCCTGCCTGCGGGACACAAACTACAAATTCCAGGTGAGTCAGTTTGAGGTGGCACACAGAATCTCCATCCGTAGTGGCCACCGAGGGAATGGGGAAACCGGTGCCAGCGATACGTGTCTAGAGCTGAGACGTGGCTCCCTCCCTCCTGTTGTGGTGGGTCAGGTGTACAGACGCAATCTCCACAGACATATGGGCACACATATACCTGGATCCCAGGCACACCAGAGGTGAGCCCAAGTCATCCCACTGCACTGTGGAGAAATCTGGGGTTTGTGGAGGCGACTAAGCCCCACTGGGACAGAATGCTCCTTTTTGGCAGAGCCTAGTGGCACAATTAGCCACAAACAGAGCAGTTTCCAGTGCAATCACAGCACACGGTCAGTCCTGCTACAGATTACCTCTGGGGCGGCCAGATAGCATCCCACCCACAAGAGGATATGGTCCTCCCAAGTGGGAAGAAAGCCCTGCAATAAAAAATTCCACGATAGCAGCCATATTCCCCCCATGCTGTAGGTTTTGGGGAGGAAATTTCTGATTTGGGGAATTGGCGCCCGAACTACGTGGGACAGGGAGAACTCCAGGGAGGACCCCACAGGTTCCACTGCCTCTCAAACAATACAATAGACAGAATATTTCGTGGAACAGTCTCTTTGGGCACTTGGTGTCCCACTTAAACCCAGGACATTGTGGGGCAATCCGCCATATCTACACAACAATAAGACACACGGATACAGCGGATTGTGTGGAAAAACTGCCACCCTGGGTTCTATAGGGATCCCTACATCCTGCACTATCATCTTCACCCGGTGGAACTGGGTGTCCACAGTTCATATTCCACCTGCAAGAACATACAAGTGCCTTTTTTTTTCTGTATGGGGGTTTGAACCCAGGGTCTTGCGCCTGCTTGCTTCGTGGGTGCTGGACTGACATGCTGCGCCACCAGCCCATATTTTTTGGGTTTTGAAACAGGATCTTGCTGGGTTGCACAGATCTCGGGTGTGCAAGCCTCCTGCCTCTGCCCCCCAAGCCACTGGGATTCCAGTTGTGCACCACTACACCTGACTACAAGTGTTTTTATATGTATGTGAGAGCGTGTATGCATGAGGTCTGGAATTTTTTTTTTTTTGTATGGGGGTTTGAACCCAGGGTCCTGTGCCTGCTTGCTTTGTATGTGCTGGACCGCCACACTGCACCCTGGGACCATACTTTTTGTTTTTTGAGACAGGGTCTCATTGGGTTGCACAGAACTTGGGCTTGCGTTCCTCCTGCCTCCGACCAGCAAGCCACTGGGATTGCAGGCATGCACCACTGCACCCAACTACAAATTTTTTTTTTTATGTGTGTGGAAGCGTGTATGTGTGAGAATTGTTTCTTTTTTTTCTTTTTTCTCTTTTTCCTTCCTATTTTTCTTCCTTTCTTCTTTTACTCCCTTCCCTTTTTCTATCCTCCTTCTCTATTTCTTAAACTATATATGTGTCTTTGTTTTAATCATTTTTCCCTTAAACCTTAACCTTAATTTTAATTTTGACAGTAATTTCTATTAGCCTCTGTCCTCTACCTCCTCTTTCCCCTTCTTCTATCACCAGATCCCCCCCTTTTCTCACCCCAGAGAAGAGAAACAAAATCTATCACCTCCCTAACCCCTAGCACCCTTAGAGTTGGGCTGGTGGACTGAAGAGACAACCACACAAACCAAATAGCAGAGAATATACACAGTTTATAAGCTCTAATAAGCACCAGAGATTCAGCACCACACAATCCCAAAGGAATAACAGAGGAAGAAGTTCTGCATAATCAGGAGAAACAAATTCTATTTCCCAGACCATATTATGGGCAAACAAAGTAAACCTACAAAAAACACAAAGAGGCAGGATGGATCTGAAGGCTCCACAGATCATAGCCCCCCAACAAATAACTCCAAGGACTCTCAATTCTTAGAGATCTCTGATTCGGAGTTCAGAGTCATGGTTACAAACATGCTAAGAGAAATAAAGACAAATACCACAACACACTGGAGATAATTGAAAGGAAGGTCTCTCACTTGGAAGCCGTTCTGTCATCCCAGTTAGAAATGATAAGGAAAAACCAAGCCACTTTGCTTGATACTCAATCCAAATTATCAGAAATGAACAGGGCTAAAGAATCCTTTTCAACAAGAATGGATGAATCTGAGCTGAGGATCTCTGAGGCAGAAGATGGCATAAATGAGCTGAAACACAAGCAATTAGAAATGGAGTCAATGATAAAGGTTTTAAAGAAAGATTTCCAAGAAAACACAGATAGAATGAAAAAAAAGAAATATAAGAATTCTTGGCATTCCTGAAGGAGAAGAAAGAATCACTGGAGGCCTTCACAACCTAGTAAATGATATCCTCAAGGAAAACTTCCCAAAGATAGCACAGGAAATGGATATATACACCACTGAGACTTTCAGGACTCCTTTGAAGGCTGACTCAAATAGATCATCCTCGAGACACGTCATTGCTCAATTGCTGTCATTAGAGACCAGAAACGCTATCCTAGAAGCAGCAAGACAGAAGCCCCTTATTACTTATAAAATAAAGCCAATTAAAATTTCTGCAGACTTTTCCATATCAACATTGAAAGCTAGAAAGGAATGGACACAGGTGATTCAAATATTAAAAAAAATAATATCCAGCCTAGACTAATATATCCAGCAAAATTATCTTTGATAATAGATGAGGAATATAAGACATTTAATGACATTGAAGCTTTTAAACAATATGCAACCACCAAACCAGCACTGGAGAGGATTGTATATCAATTACCACATCCAGGAAAGATAAGACAACCCTACAAAGGAAATCAAAGAACTGGTTAGCTGAGATGAGTGCAACCCAAGAAAGGGCCAAAGCAAACATGAAACATAAATCAGTAATAGGTAATGATTGGATATATAATAAATGCTCCTTAATAACCTCTATTAATGTAAATGGTCTTAACTCACAAATTAAGAGACAGAGGCTGGCTAATTGGATGAAAAAACACAAACCATCAATATGTGGTATTCAACAAACTCATCTAACTCACAAAGACTGGAATAAGCTGAGAGTTAAAAGCTGGAAAAATGTATACCTAGTAGGGGGGAACAAAAGAAAGCAGGTATTGCGATTCTAATTTCAGATAGAGTAAATTTCATTCCAAAATTAATTAGAAGAGACAAAGGAGGACATTACATTTTAATACAAGCAACAATCAATCAAGAATCAATAACACTCCTAAATATTTATGCCCCAAACATAGGGGCACCTAGCTTTATAAGACAAACTTTATGGAATATAAAGAACTTTATTGGACCAGGATCAATAATAATGGGAGACTTCAATGCCCTACTTTTATCAAGAGAAAGGTCATCAAAACGAAAAACCAACAGAGAAACATCAAATCTAATCTCCACCCTGAACCAGTTAGATCTCACACATATATACAGAATATTTCATCCACATGATGAGGAATACATATTCTTCTCAGCTCAACATGGTACATTTTCTAAGATGGATCATATGCTAGTCCATAAGAACTCCCTCAACAAATACAAAAAAGTAGAAATTATCCCCTTTTCCTTATGAGATCATTGTGGGATAAAATTGGAGCTCAAGAGCAAGAATAATTCCAGAAACTTTACAAACTCATGGAGACTGAATAATACACTACTGAATGACCAATGGATCATTGATTACATCAAATTGGAATTTAAAAAATTCCTACAATCAAATGATGATGAAAACATATCATACCAAAACATATGGGATACAGCAAAGGCAGTTTTAAGAGGGAAGTTTATAGCATTAAGTGCCTTCATCCATAACATAAAGAAGAGCCAAATAAATGACCTAATGATACAGCTTAAGACACTAGAAATCCAAAAACAAAACCAAAAAAAAAAAATCCTAAAAGGAACACACAAAAGTAAATTACAAAAATAAAGGGAGAAATATCTCAAATAGAATCCAAAGAGATAATTCAAAAAATTAATAAGACTAAAAGCCGGTTCTTTGAAAAGATTAATAAAATAGACAACCCTCTGTCTAACCTCATCAAAAAGAAAAAGGAAAAATCTAACGTAGTATGGATTATGAAAGAGAATGGGTCCATAACCACTGATTTCAATGAAATACAAAAAATTGTCGGGATTACTATGAGAGACTATATTCCCAAAAATATGAAAATGCAGAACAAATGGAAAAATTTGTTAACATGTGTGACCTACCAAAACTAACCCCCGAAGACATAACTGACTTAAGCAAGCCCATTACATATACAGAAATAGAAAAGGTAATAAAAAGTCTCCCAACAAAGAACCCAGGTCCTGATGGGTTCACAGCAGAATTTTACCAAACTTTTAAAGAAGATATAATACCTGCCTTCCTCAAATTATTCCAAAGAATAGAAAAGGAGGGAACACTCCCAAATACATTCTATGAAGCTACCATCACCCTGATACCTAAACCAGGAAAAGATTCATCTAAGATAGAGAATTATCGACCCATCTCCCTTATGAATCTAGATGCGAAAATATTTAATAAAATTCTGGCAAACAGAATGCAGAAGCATATGAAAAAGATTACTCACCATGACCAAGTGGAATTTATACCACAGATGCAAGGCTGGTTTAACATATGGAAATCAATTAATGCAATCCAACATATCAGGAAACTGGCAAACAAAAACCATATGATCATCTCAATTGATGCTGAAAAGGCCTTCAACAAAGTGCAACACCTTTTCATGATAAAAATGCTGGAGAAGATAGGTATAACAGGCAAATACCTTAATATCATAAAAGCCATTTATAACAAACCTACAGCCAACATTATATTAAATGGGGAAAAACTGAAACCATTTCCTCTTAGATCTGGGCCAAGACAAGGATGTCCTCTCTCTCCTATTCTATTCAACATAGTATTTGAAGTCCTGGCCAGGGCAATCAGACAAGAGAAAGAAATCAAAGGGATACAGATTGGCAGGGAAGAGGTCAAATTATCCTTATTTGCAGATGATATGATCCTATGGTTGAAAGACCCCAAAACCTCAATCAGAAAACTTCTACAACTAATTAACTCCTTTAGCAAAGTTGCAGCCTACAAAATTAACATGCAAAAATCAATAGCTTTTCTTTACACCAATTCCAATCAAGAAGAGAAGGAAATTTCAAGAAAAATACCATTCATGATGGCCCACCAGAAAATTAAATACCTTGGAATCAATCTAACCAAAGACCCTTCAGATCTCTACAAGGATAAGTTCAAAACATTAAAGAAAGAAATAGCAGAGGACACTAAAAAATGGAAAGACCTCCCCTGCTCCTGGATAGGGAGAATTAATATTGTAAAAATGGCTATCCTACCAAAAGCAATCTATAGATTTAATGCAACACCCATTAAAATTTCACTGACTGACTTTACAGAAATAGAAAAAATGATCCAAAAATTCATATGGAACCACAAAAGACCACATATAGCCAAAACACTTTTAAGCTGCAAAACTAATGCAGGTGGAATCACAATACCTGACTTCAAGCTATATTACAAAGCAGTAGTTACAAAAACAGCTTGGTACTGGCACAAAAATAGGCCTGAAGACATCTGGAACACAATAGAAGACCCAGAAATACCTCAACACACCTATAGCCACCTGATTTTTGACAAATGAGGAAAGCAAGTAAACTGGAAAAAGGACAGCCTTTTCAACAAATGGCGCTGGGAAACATGGTCATCGCAGGCACAAAAATGAAAGCTGACCTGCATCTCTCAATAGAGTTAACTCAATGAGTTAATGAGTTGAGTTAACGAGAGTTAACTCAAAATAGATTAAAGATCTCAACATAAAACCAGAAACTTTAAAACTTATAGAAGGCAAGATAGGCAACACACTCCATCATATAGGCTTAGGAAAGTATATCCTTAATAGGACTCCAATTGCTCAAGAAATTGCTACAAGAATAGATAAATGGGATTACATGAAATTAAAAAGCTTCTGCACAGCAAAAGAAATAATTAACAGAGTCAAAGAAACCCCCATGGAATGGGAAAAAAATCTTTGCATTTTCTACATCAGATAAAGGTCTAATTACTAAAATTTATACAGAACTCAAGAAAAAAACTCCCAATTTTCAATTGCTACCACAGCATACTCACAGTCTAAAGTTGGGCACCATTTACAATTAGGATCTTTAAGCATAAATTCTTTATATTTCTCTATTAAGAGGTTGTTTAGTATCAAGTTGGTGTAATAGGAGTTAAACTTTCCAGGAAATTTTAAGCATCTAACATCATTGTTACACTTAGAAGTTTCTTTCTTTAAAAATACTATATAGTAAAAGATAGAGAAGACTTGGATGGGAAACTTAGATGGGAAGGGGGGAGGGGAAAACATAGAGGAGGGTAAGGGGTAACCTATATGAATAATGCTTATCAAATTGCATATATGAAAATTGTCACAACGAAAAGCATGTCAAAATGAATCACATTATGATGTACATTAAAAATTTCTAATAAAAAAAAGAAGTTTATTTCTTTAAGTGTTGTCTTAGGCAATCCAAACAAAACTTATGCTGACAACTCATTACACACAGCAATCTGTTTTTTAGCAAACCTCAAAAGGCATTTTTCACATTGTAAAGTGGCTTGATGCCTTTTTAAGATTTTGTTTACAGAAATTAGCCCATCATTAAAATGTATACCTTTAATATTGATCATTTTGTTCATCCCACCATTGAGTTCCTTTGATTCTTGTCTAAGGTCTCTTCTTTCATGTCTGTCAACTTTAATAACACTATTAGTAATATCATTGTTTACCTTGTTGTTATTGTTGGTAGCAATATCATGATAAATGGTATCATTACAAAGGATGTTATTAGTAACTGTTACTGTAAACAATATCATTATCTTTGACAGCAATAGTTTCTATGTAACTCCTTCTTGGAGGATTGTTGGAATGGAGCTGTTGGTGTTTTGAATTACCATTGTGGAAAATTTGATCAGGGTTGTAGTAATCCCTTCCAAGTATGTTTATAGCAAAGCTTTCTGCAATGAGGAATCTTGTCATATCTCTTTCCCCATTAAGATTTATCCAAGGAATCCAATGTTTAGTTTGATAGGCCTGAGCTATACATCCCATAAAGTCTTTAAGGGTAGGCCCCAAAACTAATTTCCAGTATTTAGGGGTCTCCTCTTTGTGGAGAATAGTCTCCTTTATTTTTACATTGACCATGCAATTAAAATAGTTGTTTCCTATTTTTATTCTAATTTTAGGGTGTTCTTCCTCTATTATGAGTGGAATCCATAATGTTTTTTTTCCTTGGGTTTATTTTGGTTTTTATTTTCCTCCCTTTGTAGTCAGGCTGAATGGGAAGGGTTTTTAAGTGGGCAGTCTCTTTCCCAATGAAGCCCCTTTTAGCAAAATTTACAAGGTTTTTTTGGTAGATAAATGGGGGTTTTTGCTGGATAATCACTCATCCAATGCACACCCTACCAAAAATGGAGGCAGACTGATGGCCCCAATCTATTGGTTTCCTTTTCCCCTCTCTCTGGGCATTCATTCTTCCAATGGCCCTCCTTGTTACATAGGTGGCAACCACCAGTTGGTCCTCTTTTTTCCCTTATTACCAAAGGTTTTAGTTATCTCAGCAGTTTGGGCCATGGAAGCCCTTACCAGCTCATTGTTTTCGTCAAGGGCTTGGGCCACAAGGGTATTCACTTGTCCTGGGGTCCCTACATCTTGAGTTGCTTTTAGCCAGTCATTAATTGAGCTGTTTTTTAGGTTCTGGAAGGCCTGTTTGCAGCTAGCAGACATCCTGTCCCATATTAAGGTCTTCATTATAAGGGTCTTAGCCTCTTCAGTTACCCCAGTCATCTTTCTGTCAATATTTTTGGATACCCTATCCACAAAATCGGCAAACAATTCGTCCACTCTTTGGCAAAGGGCCACTAGGCTAGGTGTTGCCCCTTCATGAGGAAGCCTGTTCCAGGCCCATTGGTCACAGGAACAAACCTGGTCAAAACTTTCGTGGGTCCCCATTGTTTGTTGGATGCCAGTTGCAAAATTGAGGCCTTCTCCCATTAGACAGTCTATACCCACAAGGACACTGTCATTTTGGTTTCTGGCTGCCTGTTGAAGGCATTCATTCTTGTATAAAGCCTTCCATTGGACAAACATTGTCCCTGGAAGGACTGCCCCAGTGACATCCTTCCAGTCCTGTGGGGTATTTAATCTGGCCCCTAGGGCATTGAATATTGCCTTGGTCCAGGCAGAGTGAGGGCCATTCTCCCAGACTGCTGCCCTTAGGTACTTGAGGTCTCTAGTCTCATACAGGTACCAGAGTAAGGGCATCTCGGGCATGGGCACCAGGTTCACTGGGTAAGCCTTGTTGCCTCCATTTGTTTCCCATTGTGCAGTAAATGGAGCTGAGGCTCTGGACCCCTGATGGCAAGGGAGGCAACCAAGGCTGGGGTAAGGTCTGGTTTGGTTGTGGGCTTCTGTAGGAAGCCCCTCCCATTGGGGTCTGACTTCCAGTAGGAGTCCCTCCCCTTGGAGTCTAGCTTCTGGGGAAAGTTCCTCCCCCATTTGATTGATTTTCGATGGGGGCACTTCTGAAAATCTCATGTGCCTGGGTCCGACTTCCAGTGGAAGCCTCTCCCTGTTGGGTCCGACTTCCGTAGGGAGTCCATTCCTCTTGGGCCTGGCTCCCTGAGGATATTTCTCCCTCTTGGGATCTGTCCACAGGGGGAGTTCCTCCCTCCCTATGGATCTATCGCTAATGGTTGCATTGGTTTTAGTGGCCAAGATTAGGCCCTGTTCTATGGCTTTAACCTTGTTGTAAAAGGAAGGTTTGGGTTGGTGTCCTTTAGCAGAGGCTTGTATAATGGCCACATGGCTGATTAGGTCCCAGGTGGCAGGACTGTTTAAATTTCTCTCTTCCAAATCATGAATGTTAAGTTTTCTAAGCCTCTTGCAGAAGTGGGAGATTTCCTTTTCGGTCAGAGTGAAATTTTGTTGTTTAGGTACTTCGTGGAGGGGGTGCAAAAGAACATCCTCCCTGTGTGAAGACTGCTTGTTGCCCATTTTTAAAGCTGAATAAGAAATTTTTCCTCTTTGCTCTAGTTTATGGGGGTATTAAGGGTCTTTATTAAAGGAATACTGCATCCATTAGTCATATGCAATTTGCCCATTAAAACTGAAGCTCTATGGTTCATTAACCATTAAGTCAGGTCATTGAAAAGGAGGAAAACAAAGGGTCATAGAAGCCCACAGGCAGGCCTGTCTGGCAGTAGCCAGAAGACTCCTATAGGGCCCTTGTCAAACAGTTAAGGGGGAAGTTAGTGCCATTATTCAGAGTCTAGGGTTGCCCAGATCTCAAGCCTCCTACTAGATAGTAAAAAGGGCTGTCTGTGAGTGATGTCCCCTCCCTGGGATGTGGCGTGGTGAGTGGTGTCCTCTTCCTAGGACATGGTGGGTGGTAGCACAAATAAATAGACAAAATGGGATGGGAGAAGCTACAGACAAAAAAATTTCCCCTATGCAACCTGTGCAGGGGGGAACCCGGACTTAGGGAGCCCAACTGAGGGAAAGCAAAAAGGAATATGGACAAAAAGGATAGACTTGACCTGAAATGGGCGCTCATGATTAAGACAATGGGTTTGAGACTAAAATAGACAGACGTCAGTCTCCCTCCTCAACGACGATAGGCAAATGCACTGAGAAGACATACAAAGGATGGGGTTACACTAACATGCCAGGAACACAGACTTCCATTGCCTCCGAAAGGGACAGTGGCTCTTACTTGCGGGGTTGTTGCAGATGGGCCCAATGAACACCTCTCCAGTGCTTATGTTCTGAATACCGTCATTCTTAGGGTGGTAATTAGGGGTGTCGGGAGTCCCGTGCTGCAGCCAGGGGAATGCAGGAGCCCTTAATTGTGGGCAGAGTGCCCCATGTTGGGCGCCAAGTTGTTGGGGTCTGCTCCAGCCCAGCAAAAGACCACAGAGCTTCACCACAACACCAGCATGCTCTGGGACCCTCGGGGGGAGGGCAAGAGCTGATCGGTGGCACCAAGAAGGACCTTGGGAGCCTTCTTCTATAAAACAAACAGGAACTCTATTAAGCTGCTCCTTTGCAGGAGAGCCTAATTCTTTCTAGCTGACAGCACAGGTTACTGCTGCTATGATGGAATAACAGCTCTGTACCAGAGTAGCGAACAGCTCTGATGTCCTTGCTGGCTACACTGAAGGTCCAGTGATGTTGCCTCTCATTGGTCATCTTCTCCTCTCACCTCCTCCCTGGCACGGTGGGTGATGGGAGCTCTTCTTGGCTTGGTCAAGTTCTTTCTTGACCTCAGAGTCTTGCCTCTCGGTGGCTTGATTGAAAGTCTGGATGATTGAAGCACCAGAGTCAGGTGTAGGATGTAACAACCAAAGTCAAAGTGGTCGGGAAGAAAGAAAAGAAAGAACACTTGGGGTAGTAGGTAGTGTGCTTACATACACCCTGGGGGGGGTGTGAACCAGTGTGCAACCTATCAGAGCAGCTCGTGCCAGGAGGATTGGGGAATAAGGAGCAGACTGGACAGATCACTGAACTTTCCTTAGTAACTAACTGGATAGCTCTGGGCAGCCAATCAGGCTGAAAAAAGCCACACCTGAGCTGGGCTGTTTGGTTAAGAGTTAAGGGTAATCAGATGAGGCAGAAACAGGACAGAACCTGGGGAGGGCTCAGACCTCAGCCCAGACAGAGTGGGCCTTGGCCCTGGCACCCTCCCAGTCCACCTTGGGGGTGTCCAGATAATTTTCATTTTTATCTAGTTCAAACATTTAAAAAGTTCCTCCTGTATGTTATTTAGGAATGTGTTGCTTAATATATAAGTATTTGGAAATTTTCCAGCTTTTTTTCTGTTATTGGTTTATAATTTAATTCCATTGTGGTCTGAGAGCAGATATTGTGTGGTTTCTATTCTTTTAAACTTATTCAGGTTTTTTTATGCTCTAGAATGTTGTTTGTTTGCTTGTTTGTTTGTTTTTTGAGATAGTATCTCACTGTGTAACTCAGGTTGGCCTGGAACTCACTATACATACATACATACATACATACATACATACATACATACATACATATATATATATATATATCAGGTTAGTCTCAAATTCACATCAATCCTCTTGCCTCTGCCTGCCAAGTGCTGGAGTTACAGGCATGTACCACCACGCGTGGCTATAGAATGTTGCCTACCTTGAAGAATCATCCATAGTAGTTTAAGAAGAATATGTAATTTGCTTTTGTTGGATGTAGTCTATAGGTGTCAATTATATCCAGTTGATTGATGGTGTGGTCGAATTCAAGTATGTTCTTACTGATTTTCTACCTGCTGGATATATTTCTGATAGGGATATGTTAAATTATCCCAGTACAATAGTGATTCATCTATTTCTCCTTGAAGTTCTATTAGTTTTTGCCTGAAGTACTGTGGTGCTCTGTTTTTAGGTTCATACACACTAAGTATGGTTATGTCTTCTTTTTCTTTATTGGAAAATTTTTAATGTACAACTTAATGTGATTCATTCTGATGTGCACTTCATTGTGACATGTCCATATTGTGTTTCATTGTACATTACACAGATAAGTTCCCTATTACCCTCTTGTGCATTTCCTCCCTCCATCCCACACCCCCTCCAATGGCCTCTCTTCCATTTGCATGCCTTCTTGTGGGAACATTTTTCTGTATATCCTTGGATCCCAATTATGTTTAAGGTTGAAACCTTTTCTGTAATGATCTATCTTTTTACCTTGTCAGTAATATTACATGAATTTCCTACCCCATTTGTATTATTACCATTCTTTGGTATTATTGGTATTATTATAATTATTTCCCAAACTATTAAAGTTGGGCTATTGACTTTGAGGTTGCTCTCACTTTCATTTCTCACTTGTCCTTGTTCCTCCTCTCCCTTCTTTCATCTCCCATCATTTCTTCCTTTTGCTAGATCACCCCTCCTTCTTTCCACTCCCAAAATTATCTCTTCCCTGCTAAATTGACTTTAGCTTTTTATTATGTTCTGATTTCTGTATAGGATTTTTTTCCTTCTTTTACTTTTGATTCAGCTCCCACTATGAGTAAGAACATGTGCTATTTCTCTTTTTGGGCTTGTATTTGTTCACTTAAAATAATTTTCTCCAATTCCATCTATTTTACTACAAATGACATTATTTCATTTTCTTTGGTTGCTGAGTAGTAGTCCATTGTGTATATGTATCATAGTTTTTTTAATCCATTCTTCCATTGATAGGCACTTTTGTTGAATCCATATCCTTGCTATTGTGAAAAGTGCTGCATTGAACATGGAGATGCAGATGTCTCTGTGGTATGATAACTCATCTCCCTTTGGGTATATTCCCAACAGTGTTATAGCTGGGTCATATGGTAGATCTATTTTTAGTTTTCTAAGGTACCTCCATATTGATTTCCAAAGTGGTTGGACTAATTTACAGCTCCACCAGCAGTGTAGGAGGGTTCCCTTTTCTCCACAACCTTGCCAGCATTTGTTGTTATTTTATTGATCTTGACCATTCTTAGTGGAGTAAGGTGGAATCTCAGAGTTATTTTGATTTGCATTTCCCTAATGGCTAGGGATGTTGAGCACTTTTTCATGTGTTTCATGGCTTTATGGGCCTCTTCCTTTGAGAAATGTCTGTTCAGTTCCATTGCCCATTTGGGTATTGGGTTATTTGTTTTCTTGGGTATTGTTTTCTTTAGTTCTTTATAAATTCCAGAAATTAGTCTTCTGGCCAATGTATAGGTTGCAAAGATTTTTTCCCATTCAGTGGGGATTTCTTTGACTCTGTTAATTGTTTCCTTTGTTGTACAGAAGCTTTTTAATTTCATGTAACCCCATTTACCTATTCTTGTTGCAATTTCTTGAGCAATTGGAGTCCTATTAAGGAAATACTTTCCTATGCCTCTTTGTTGTAGTGTATTGCCTATCCTATCTTCTATTAATTTTAAAGTTTCTGGTCTTATGTTGTGGCCTTTTATCCATTTTGAGTTTAGTGTCCTATTGAGAGATGCAGGTTGGTTTTCATTTTTCTGCAAGCAGATATCCATGTTTCCCAGCACCATTTATTGAAAAGGCTAAACTTTTTCCAAGTTACTTGCTTTGCTCCTTTGTCAAAAATCAGGTGGCTAAAGGTATATTGAGATATTTCTGTAACTTCTATTCTGTTCCACTGATCTTCAGAACTATTTTTGTGCTTGTACCAAGTTGTTTTTGCTACAACTGCCCTGTAGTATAGATTAAAGTCAGGGATTGTGATTCTACCTGCAGTAGTTTTTCAAGTTATGAGTGTTTTGGCTATACACGGTCTTTTGTAATTCTATATGAATTTTAGGATCATTTTTCTATTTCTGCAAGGTCTGTCATTGGAATTTTAATGGGGATTGCATTAAATCTATAGATTGCTTTTGGTAGAATAGCCATTTTTACTATATTGATTCTCCCAATCCAAGAGAAAGGAAGGTCCTTCCACTTTTTAGTATCCTCTGTGATTTCCTTCTTTAATGTTTTGAAATTTTCTTTGTAGAGCTCTGCACGGTCTTTGGTTAGATTGACTCCAAAGTACTCAATTTTCTGGTGGGCTATTGTCAAATGTATTGTATCTGTAATTTCCTTCTCTTCCTGATTACAGTTGGTATAAAGGAAAGCTATTGATTTTTATGTGTTAATTTTATATCCTGCCACTTTACTGAAGGAGTTGATTAGATCTAAAGGTTTTCTGGATGAGGCTTTGGGGCATTTTAGGTAAAATATCATGTCATCTACAAATAATGATAGTTTGACCTCTTCATTGCCAGTCTGTATCCATTTGATTTCTTTCTCTAGTCTGATTGTCCTGGTGAGGACTTCAATTACTATGTTAAATAGAATGGGAGAGAGTGGACATCCTTGTCTTGTTTCCAGATCTTAGTGGAAATAGTTTCATTTTTTTCTCCATTTAATACAATATTGGCTGTAGATCTATCATAGATGGCTTTTATGATGTTAAGGTATTTGCCTGTTATGCCTATCTTCTCCAGGGCTTTTATCATCAAAAAGTGTTGCACTTTGTCAGAGGGCTTTTCAGCATCAATTGAATGATCATGTGATTTTTGTTTGCCAGTCTCTTGATATGTCAGATTACATTAATTGATTTCCATATGTTGAATCAGCCTTGCATCTGTGGAATAAATCCCAGTTGCTCATGGTGAACAATCTTTTCAATATATTGCTGGATTCGGTTTGCCAGGATTTTAAGGATTTTTTCATCTATGTTCATAAGGGGAATGGGTCTATAATTCTCTATCTTAAATGAATCTTTTACTGGGTTAGGTACCAGGGTAATGGTAGCTTCATAGAATGAGTTTGGGTGTGTTGCCTCCTTTTCTACGTTTTAGAATAATTTGAGGAAGACAGGTATTATATCTTCTTTGAAAGTTTGGTAAAATTCTGCCGCAAACCCATCAAGACGTGGGCTCTTCTTTGTTGGGAGAATTTTTATTACCTTTTCTATTTCAGCATATGTAATGGGCTTGTTTAGGTCACTTATGTCTTCTGGGGTTAGTTTTGGTAAGTCATATGTATTAATAAATTTATCCATTTCTTCTGTATTTTTGTATTTTGGGGAATACAATCTCTCAAAGTAATCCCAGACAGTCTTCTGTATTTCATTGTAGTTGGTGGTTATGGTCCTGTTTTCCTTTCTAATCCTTACTATATTAGCTTTTTCCTTTTTTTCTTTTTGATGAGATTGGCCAGAGGAGTGCCTATTTTATTAATCTTTTCAAAGAACCAACTCTCAGTCTTATTAATTTTTTGAATTATCTTTTTAGTTTCTAATTGAGGTACTTCTGACTTTATCTTGGTAATTTCTTTCTGGATGCTCCTTTTAGAATTGATTTTTTTGTTGATTTTCTAGTGTCTTAAGGTACATCATTAGGTCATTTATTTGGCTCTTTATCTTGTTGATGAAAGCACTTAATGCTACAAACTTCCCTCTTAAAACTGCCTTTGCTGTATCCCATATGTTTTTGTTTTTGTTTTTGTTTTTTTGGACATTTTTAATGTACACCTTAACGTGATTCATTCTGACATGCTTTTCATTGTGGCATTTACATATATGCATTTCGATGTACATTATTCATACAGGTTCCCCCTTACCCTCTTGTATGCCTCGCCCCCCCACCCTCCCCATCTAAGTCTTCTCTATCATTTTATCCCATATATTTTTGTAGGATGTGTTTTCATCATCATTTGATTGCAGGAATTTTTTAAATTCCATTTTGATTTCTTCAACAACCTATTGATCATTCAGCAGTGTATTATTTAGTCTCCATGAGTTTGTAAAATTTGTAATTATTCTTGCTTTTGTAATTTGTAATTATTTATAATTATTCTTGCTTTTGAGTTCCAATTTTATTCCATTGCAGTCTGATAAGGAACAGGGGATAATTTCTACTTTTTTGTATTTATTGAGGGAATTCTTATGGACCAGCATATGGTCTATCTTGGAAAATGTTCTGTGTCAAGCTGAGAAGAATGTGTATTGCTCAGCAGGTGGATGGAATATTCTGTATCTATCTGTGAGATACAATTGGTTTAGAGTGGATACTAGATTCATCATTTCTCTGTTGATTTTCTGGTTTGATGACCTGTCTCTTGGTGAAAGTGGGTACTGAAATCTCCCATTATTATTGTGTCTGGTCCAATCAAGTTCTTTATGTCCCATAAAGTTCATCTTATAAAGCTAGGTGTCCCAGTATTTGCAGTGTATATGTTTAGAAGCATTATTTGTTCATGGTTAATGGTTCCTTTTAGTAATATGTAGTGCCCTTCTTTATCTCTTCTAATTAGTTTTGGATTGAAAGTTAATCTGTCTGATGTTAGAATTGCAACACCTGTGTTTTTATTTCCCTCCTGCTTGGTATATTGTTTTCCAGCCCTTAATTCTCAGTCTATTGCAGTCTTTGTGAGTTAGATGCGTTTCTTTAATACTACGTATTGAGGGTTTATGTTTTTTCATCCAGTTAGCCAGTCTCTGTCTATTAATTGGTGAGTTAGGACCATTTACATTAATAGTAATTATTGAGAAGTGACTATTGTTATGTATCCAATCATTACATGTTACTGGTTTTTGATTCATGGTTGCCTTGTTCCTTTCTTGGTTTCCACTCATTTCAGCTGTTTACCTCTTTGAATTTTCTATATAGGGTTGTCTTGTCTTACCTGGGTGTAGTAATTGATTTATAATCCTCTGTAGAGCTGACCTGGCGTTTGCAAATTGTTTGAATGTGTCAATATGGTGGAATGTCTCATACTCCTCATCTATTTTCAAAGGTAACTTTGCTGGATATTGTATTCTTGGTTGGAAGTTGTTCCTTTTTAGGATGTGAATTATCTGTGACCAGGCCTTTCTAGCTTTCAATGTTGATATGGAGAAGCCCACGGTAATTTTAATGGGTCTTCCTTTAAAGGTTATCTGGGATTTTTCCCCTGCAGCTTTCAAAATAGTTTCTCTGGTTTCTAATGAAAGCATTCATGCTATGATATGTCTTGGGGAGGACCTATTCTGGTCTACTCTGCATGGGGTCCTGTATGTTTCAGTTGTGTACGTATCCAGATCCTGGATTATCTCTGGAAATTTTTCCTTGAGGACATCATAAACTAGATTTCCTTGTCCTCTAGTGGAACTTTCCCCTCCGTCAGTGATGGAATTCTTAAGTTTTGTTTTTTTCATTCTGAGCCTTCTTGGAAATCTTTTAAAAATTCCTTCATCATTATTTCCATTTCTGACTGTACATAATTTCTCGGACTGAATCCTTGGAGTCTGAAGTTCATAGCTCAGCTTCACCCAGTCTCCATAAAAAGGATTCTTTTGCAGAATTTCATTCATTTAGCTTGGTTTGCATTCAAGATTCCTGCTTGATTTTTCCTAATCATTTCTAGCTGCAAGGAGAATACAGACTCCAGGTAAGATATCTTCTTTTCAAGGATTTTGAGGATGCTGGTGGTGTTAGTTTTGATTTCTCTTAGCATATTAATAACCAAAACTGAATTCAAATTCAGAGATCTCTAGGAGTTTGGATTCATTGGAGGTATTTGTTGGGAGGCTTTGGTCAGTGTAGTCTTCACATCTAGCTTGCCCTTTGTGTTTTTGTAGTCTTATGACTTTGCTTACCCATTATCTGGTCCAGGAATTAGGTTTTGTCTCTCCATGGTGTGCAGAACTTCTCCCTCTGTTGTTTCTTTGAGTTTGTGTGATGATGAATCTCTGGCACTTTATTTTCACTCTTCAGCCCCATATTTTGCAGCTTCAGAATGCTAGACAAGGATCTGGTGCAGGCTCTGTATTCAGTTTTGCCCTGTTTAGATTCCCTCTGATCCCTGAGATCCCAGTCTTTTATTGGTTTACTGGGTGCAGCATGATTCCTTGGTTGTCTAGTCTGTGGGGCTCTTACTCTTGTTCACCAGCCCTACTCAACTCAAAATGGTCTTAGTTTTTAATCAGTTCTCCTAGGTTCAGTGGACCATCAGCTCGTGACACACTTATCTGTGTCCTGGACTCTCCACTATTCAGTTTCCCACTGTCCAGTTCACTATTCTAATGGGGCTGGGGGATATAGGGAGGCAGCAGATTCTGTTTCTCTACTGGGGGGGGTGAGGAGGGAGAGGATATGGGGAAAGAAGAGGGAAAAGAGAGAGAGAACAGAGACTAATATAAATTAAAATTAAAATATAAAATAATAAGCTAAAACAAGCTGGGATTTAGCTCAGTTGGTAGAGCGCTGCGCTGCAGTCTCTGAGGTCCCGAGTTCAATTCCCAGCACCACAAAAATGGGAGAAGGACCTGGCAATCCACTCCCAAGGCAATCCCAAAACTGTCAGCCATTGAAAACCCTATGAGGGTTGCTATGAGTCGGATACGGACTCAAGGGCACCTAACAACAACAAGCTAAAACAAAAACAGATATATAAAAAACACACACATATGCACACATATAAAAGTACACCTGTATACCCTGATAAGCGGTATCTGATCAATAAAGTGAGTAAAGGAGTATAGTGTACTAGAGAGCTCAGTCTACATTGATTTTCACAGTATCCACAGCAGATTTCAGTCTTCTGAGAAGGCCCTGCTTCTCTTCCTTCAGGTGGCTGATCTTGCTGCCGGAAAGGGGATTTTCCCTGCCAGTTCTCTTGTTAGAAGCAGGCTGGCTTAGTGGATGGGGCTCTGCACAGCTTCCCTCCACTGGGTGGATATGCAGTCTCTCAAGCTGAAGCGGGCCACTGGGTACTTTCAGAGATTGTCCCATGGGAATGTTCTGCCCCTGTTGTATTGGCAGAGAGGCAGTGCAACCTGTGATGACCTTCTGGGAATTTTGCCTCCCCCATGGAGTTTCGGCACTTTGATCCCAAGTCAGAGATCACTGTCCCAATGCCTATGGCAGGAACATATGGATGTGTCAGTTAGGTCTTAATGCTGAACTCTATCCACTTGTGTGTTCTGAATCCCATTGTGGTCTCACCACTCCGGCCCTGTAGTGGGCGGGGTGATATCTGACCACCCCTGGTGAATCTGCAGCCTGCATGTGTCAGTTGGGCGCAAAACTGCCCTGGCACAAAGAACAACACTGCACTCCCTGTAGGACTGCAGTCATGCTCTCTCTGCGTGGGACTCAGTCACTTCCACAGACCCTAGCCAATTCCATGGTGCAGTGAGATGATATTGAATCACCCCCAGTGGATCTGGGGTCTGAGTGCTCATGTGCCTGTGTGTCCATGTGAAAGTTGTGCTGCATAACTGCCCTGCCACAATAGGAGGGAGGGAGCCATACCACAGCTAGACTCTGGGTGTGCTCCACAGGCACATGTTCCACAGCCCCTACTGTGTTCACTCCCTGCACCCACATCGGGATGGGTGGGATGATAACGTTTCACCTCTGGTGCATCTGAGGCCTGCACTCCTGCGTGAGGCTTTGGGACCACTGTAGTCTCGCCACCTACACCAGCAGTGCCACATAGAGATGGCTGTTGCACCTGATGTTTCAGGCTAACTCACCAGTTCTTCTCTGTGGAGAGTGCTGTCCATGTCCCATGGGCAGGATGTTGGTGCTTTTTGTGTAGATCTTCTGGGCTTTGATTTGCAATCTCATTACCCCCCTGGTTCTCTCCACTGTCTCTAATCTAATTTATTCCTGTCTGTCTACTCAATGTGTGATCTAAACTATTGTTTAAGGTTTCCTTTTACTCTGGGTCATAAGGCATATGCTGTCTCTCCACCATCTTTTCCTCCAGTTCCCTTGTCTGGTTATGTCTTCTTAGAGAATTGGCCCCTTTATCATTCCTAAGACCTATCTTTATCCCTGACAACTTTCTTGCTCTAAAAGCAGCGGTCAGAAATTAATACAGCTATTCTCACTTTCTTTTGATAAGTGTTAGCATGGTATATCTTTGTCTATTTTATTTTTAATCTATATATCTTTATATTTAAAGTGGGTTTCTTGAAGATGACATATGGATGGTTCTTGTTTTTCTAATTTTATTTTATTTTTTTGAAATACAGTCTTGCTATATACCCAAGGCTGGCCTGGAACTTGCTACATAGACTATGCTGGGCCCAGACTTATCCTCCTGCCTCCACCAGCCAATTTCTGGAATTACAGATGTATGCCACCATATCTGGCTTTCTTAACTGGTTGCCTTAGAGTTTGCAATATATGTTCACAATCCAAGTCTACTTTCAAATAACACTGTATTACATCATAGAGAGGAGAATGTCCCAAAATAGTAACAAAATATTCCTAATTCCTCCCTCCTGCTCCTTTTAATATTTTGGTCATTCATTTCACTTATGTGTAAGCATACCAATACATCTATATACATAAGCATATCTAATCAATGGCATTGAGGCTGTTATTATTTTGAGCCATTATCTATTCAATCAAGAATAAGAAAAAGAAAGATGTTCATTTTATCTTCACTTATCAATTCTCTAGTGCTCTTCATTTCTTTATCTAGATCCACTTCTAACATATCATTTTTCTTCTCTCTGAAGAACATTTAACATTTCTCAAAAGGCAGAGAAGCACTGACATAGTGCTGATCGTGGCACAGTGGCCAGGAGTATTTTGTTCTGTTGTATATAGGGTCACTGAGTCAGACCTGACTCGATGACACCTAACAACAACAACAAAAAGGTAGATCTATTAGTGACAAATTCCCTCAATTTTTCATTTGCCTGAGAAAATCTTTCTCCTTCACTTATGAAAAATAATTTCAGAGTTCAGAATTCAAGGTTGATTTTTTTTCTCTTAACACTTTCGTTCCTTTTTTTTTCTTGTTTGCATGGTTTCTGAGAAATCAGATGTAATTCTTACTACTACTACTACTACTACTACTACTACTACTATTATTATTATTATTATTATTATTATTATTATTTCAGTACTGAGGACATAAAACTGAAAAGTAAATACTACAAAAACAGAACAGAGTGTTTGAGAACAATGAGACAACTACAAAATATATCACATATACATCATGGAAATACCAAAAGGAAAAGAAAAGGGAATAAAGCAATATTTAAAGCAACAATGACAAATAATTGTCAGACACAAAACCACAGTCCTGGATCCAGAGAGAGCCCCAAGTGAAATAAATGTCGAAAAAGATCACACTCGTGCACATACACACATACACACACACACACACACACACACACACACACACACACACACACACACAGGCATACTATATTCAAACTTCAGAAAACAAAAGATTAGAAAAACGTTTTGAAAGAAGCTAGCTGTAGTGGATCACCTTACCAATAGCTGAACAAAAATAAGAATTACAGAACCAGGCACAGTGGCACATGCCTGTAATCCCATTGAATTAGGAGGCAGAGGCAGGAGGATTGCAGAGGCAGGAGGCCACCTAAATCAATGTGGTTACAGGCATGTGGCACTGTGCCTGGCTCTGTAATTCTTATTTTTGTTCATCTATTGGTAATGCAATTCATCTTCCATCTGGCTTCTTTCAAAACTTTTTTCTTTATCTTTCATTTTCTGAAGTTTGAACGTGGTATACCTCTGTGGTGTGTATGTGTGTGCGCACATGCACGTGCCCTTTTTTGATATTTATATTTATTTCACTTGGGTCTCTCTCTGGATCCAGGATTGTGGTTTGGTGTGTGATAATAATTTTGTCATTGTTGCTTTAACTATTGCTTTGTTCCTTTCTCTTTCTCTTCCTTCTGGTATTATCATAATGTATATGTATATATATATATATGTATATTCTGTAGTTGTCCAATTGTTCTCAAATACTCTGTTCTCTTTTGTAATATTTGTTTTTCAGTTTTGTTTCTATTGTCATATCAAGGTCAGAGATCCTTTCCTCAATCATGGCCAGCCTGCTAATAAGCCTGTTAAAGCATTCCTCATTTTTGTTACAATAGTTCTTTTATTACTAGCACTTCTTTTTTATAATTCTCAGAATTTTCATCTCCGCTTACATCAGACATCTATTCTTATATGTTGTCTAATTTTCCTACTAATGCCTTTAGTACCTTAATCATAATTTTAACAACATTCCTGCCACATCAGATTCTGATTTGGAAACTTGTTCAGTGTCTTCAAATTGTATATTTTCTGTTGTTATTGAAAGGTAGACATGATATATTGGGTAAAAAAAAACTATAGTAAGTTGGGCTCCATGGTTCACACCTGTAATCCCAGCAATGTGGGAGGTGGAGGCAAGAGGATCCTAAGCTTGAGCCCAGAGGCAACCTACACAATTTAGTGAGACTCTGTCTCAAAATAAAAAGTAAAAAATTAGCTGGGGAGGTAGCTTACTGGTAGAGCACTTGCCTAGCATGTGTGAGGCCCTGGGTTCAACCTCCAAGTACTACAAAAAAAAGGAACTACAATAAATAGGCTCTTGGTGATGTGGTATTACAGTTTGATAAAGGAGAAGCATTCTATGAACTTACAGTTTGGTCTCTGACTTTTGGTGAGCCTATGCCCATGGACTGTGAACTTTACCAGTGCTTCCCCACCCCCCTAGGTAAGATAGGATAGCTAGATGGAGCTGAAGGTGGGTATTTCCCCAAGTTTGATTACATTTTAATAAAATACTATGTTGTGGTTTAGACATCAAATGTTCCCCCAACAATTCATGTGATAGTGCTCCTGGTGGTAAAACTTACAAAGTGTGAGGCTTCCCTTACTGACTGGTCCCCCTGAAGTTTTTAACTTTCATACTTGTCCACACTGAGCCTCCAGCAATTCATCAATTATAGTTCATATTTTCCTACCCATGCACTAGTTCCCACAAAGGTTTTGGCTCTCATATTGACTCTCTGTATCCAATTGTCTATCCCTCCAACTTGAGAGGCAGGAGTTTACCTTGTGGTTCTGCTTCTCTGAAGATCTAAAAGGAATCATTGATTTTTTCAGTTCGTTCAGCTTTTGATTTGTTGTAAGGACAGAGCCACAACTTCTAAGCTCCTTATATGCCAGACCAGAAACTAGAAATTGCTTAATATTAATTTTTCAATACTTAGAACCTTTCTATGTTAGTCAGTTTTTCATTATGGTAGCAAATATGTGGGGTAATCAATTTACTAGACACCATGGCACATGCTTTTAATCCCAGCTGCTCTGGAGACTGAGGCAGGAGGATTGCAAGTTTGAATCCAGAAAAAGGGCTGGGAGTTTGAATTAGTGGTAGAATAGTGGCCTAGCTTTGGAGGTTTCAGGTCATGGTTCATGGCCCCCACTGCTTTTGGGCCTGTGGTGAGGTAGTACACCATGGTGGGTAGTGTATAATGGAGCAAAGCCACTCACCTCATGGCTAGGATGTGAAAAAGAGAGGGAGAGGAAGGGACTGACCTCCCATTATCTCCCTCAGGGCATGTGGGGAAGGACAAGGGCTGGGCTGAGGCGTACCTTGCCCAGTACCTTGTGCCCCTCAGGTTTAGCACACTAAGCCTCAGGTCTGTGACCTGAGGCACACCCAGTCACATAGGCCCATGTGATGGAACGGTCAGCATTGCCGACCTTGTTTGTCCGCAGGTACTCTACTGCCTGTTTCCTCTTTTTGTGGGCTTGCCTAGGGCATGCCCCCACTTGCCTGAGACATGCCCAAGCTTTATTGGATGGTCTAATTCAACAAATACACTGATTGGTGTTTGCTACATGCTGCAATTCTGATGCAATATCTTCTTTCTTTCACTTTATACCAATTGCTATATAAACTGAGCATATCCTTAAAATAAACAGATTTGTCTCTCTGAAGCTGTTCCCGGAGTGTGTTCTTGAGAGCTTCTGCACTGCACCCTCTTTGGCTATTCCCCTTCCCACCCCACCCCCAGGCCCGACAAGGGCATGTGTCCACTAGGCCCTACATGTTAAAGTTTCTACCACCTCCCAGTAGCACCAAGCTGGGGAATAAGCATTTAACACATGGGGCCTTGGGGGACTTTTAGATCCAAACTATAGCATCTACCCCTCTCTGTAATGTTTTCAGTACTTAGGGTCTCTAAAAGGGCTTACTTTGCTCAGGAAGAATTGAATTTCAATTACCATTTGTCAAGCACCATTGATGAGCAAGAAGTCTCCTAAATACTTTCACACTCCTTACCTCATTAATCTCACAACAGCCCTATGAGATAGGTATTATTCTCCTCACTTTTCACATGAGAAAGCTGATACTCAAAAAACTAAATGGCTTGACCAGATCACACAAGTAGTAAGTGGTAGAGCTAAGATTAAAACTAGGTCTTCTGATTGGGGATGTAGCTCAGTGGTAGAGTGCTTGTCCACTACGTGCAAAGGCCTAAGTTCAATCCAAGCACTGCAAACAAAATAAAACAAACAAACAGAAAACCTAGGGCACCTTCTGATACCAAGGCCAGGGACTTAAACTGAGAAAACGAAAAGTCTCAAGTGATCTTCTGCTCTTCTCCTTCCCTCTCTAGGACTTTCATTAATGTTTGGGTTCCCGTGGAGTTGGAAACATTGCAGGTGCTATGGCCCACCCACTGAATCAAAGCTGTAGTAGAGGTTTGAGCAACTATATGGCAAATGCAATTCTGATTTATTCTAACTTCCCAAATGCATTGCCATTATTAGCAGACAACTGGCACATCTCCATTTAGTTCTTGCATTTTATGTTTCATTGTGTGGGCCAGAGCTTCTTAAACAGAGCCTATGGATTCCTTTAGGTCCTGAAGGGCTATAAGTAGTTTATAAACCTCTTAAAATTATGTTACATCTTGTGGGTATGAGAAAATATGAATTTTTCTGAGAAGAATTGTCTTTTTCATTAAAGCCACAAAGAGGTCTCCAACGAAAACAGGGTTAAAAATAATAAATATAGTCTTTATGCAAGATGAGTTTTTTTATTTATTTGTTTTGTTTGTTTTATTTTGGTTTTCATTTCCTAACCAAGGCCCAGGGACAAAACCAGATACAAGTGAGGAATGCAGCAGTTCATATCAGGAAATAATAATAACACTAATACTTCAGTAATTACTATTTTCCTTTCTGGCTTTGGTGAAACGAAAGGATAAACCCCAGCAATTTGTACTGAGAGCAAGAGGATGCATCTGTTTCCTGAATCAGCCAGATTAAATGGGCACTCCCTCAGAAGTTGCCAGGGTGGAGAGGTTATTCTCTTTCAGAGAAAGATGAAGCAGTGATGCAAAAGGGGGAGGAGGGAGTTAGTCCAGGCAAGAGGAGAAATACAAACTCTAGTTTGGGATAATATTCTTTTATTTTTTCTTTTCAGTACTGGGGATAGAACCTGAGTCTAAGCAACATCCCCAGTGCCAAGGGATTCTTTATATAGAACCATCTCTAGACTAAAGAATACTCAGAACAGGTATCACTTATAAAGTACCTGTAAGCTACTCTCCTCTCTGAAATATTTATACAATGGAGGTTTGCCTGGGTCTGATTTTTTCCTGTAAGTGCTATATTATATATTGCTGTATTTATCTGGGCTTCTTCATACCTGCCATGATCTTGTTGTTGGTAGGTGCCATGGAGTCAGATCTGACTCACAACCATACTATGTATAACAGAAGGAAACATTCCCCAATTCTGAGCCAGGCACACAATCTTTTTTGTGTTTGAGCCCATTGTTGCAGTAACTGTGTCAATCCATCCAGTTGAGGGTCTTCCTTTTTTTCATTATCCCAAACATGATGCCCTTCTCCAGGGCTTTGTCCCTCCTGACATCATGTCCAAAATACATCAGATGCAGTCTAGTCACCCTAGCTTCCAAACAGCACTCTGGTTGTACTTTGTCTGGGACAGATCTGTTGGTTCTTTTGGCATTCCATGGTATATTCAATATTTGTCTCCTGCACAATTCAAAAATGTCAACTCTTCTCCTGTATCCCTTATTCAATGTCCAAATTTCACAACTATATGATGCGACTGAAAATGCCTTGGCATCAGTCAGGCACACTTTTGTCTTCAGTGTGACATCTTCACTTTTCAGCACTTTAAAAAGGTCTTTTACAACAGCTTTTCCCAGTGCAATGTGTCTTTTGATTTCTTGACTACTGCTTCCACAGGTGTTGACTGTGGAAAAGCAAAACCTTGGATAATGTCAATCTTTTCTCATTTTGTTAGGAAACTGCCTACTGATCCAGTTGTAATGGTTTTTATTTTGCTGATGTTGAGGCACAATCCATACTGATGGCTGTGTTCTTTGATTTTCATCAATAAATGTTTCAAATCCACTTTCAGCAAGCAGAGTAGGGTCATCTGTATAACACAGGTAGTTAATGAGTCTTCCTCCAATCAAGATGTCCTGTTCTTCTTCATGAAGTCCAGCTTATCAGATTATTTGTCAAGCATAGAAATTGAAGAGGTACAGTGAAGGAATACAGCCCTTACACACACCTTTCTCTACCTTAAACCAGGCAGTGTTTCCTTGTTCCATTCAAGTGACTGTCTCATGGTGCACGTGCAGATTCCTCATGAGTAAAATTAAGTGCTCTGGTATTTCCATTCTTTATAATGTTATCCATAATTTATTGTGGATTTATCCATTTGATTGTGATCCACACAATCAAATACCTCTGCAAAGTCAATAAAACATAGATACATATCTTTCTGGTATTTTCCACTTTTGGCTAATATCCATCTAACATCAGCAATGATGTCCCTCGTTCTATGCCTTCTGATTTTCTAGAAGTTCCCTGTTGCTGCAGTCATTTTTGAATGATCTTTAGCAAAATTTGACTTGTGTATGATATTAATGATATTGCCTGAAAACTTCCACATTCAGTTAGATCCCCTTTCTTGGGAATAGACATAAATAGGGATCTCTTCCAGTCAGTTGGCCAGGTAGCTGTTTTCCAAGTCTCTTGGCACAAACAAGTTAGCACCTCTAGTGCTGCATCTGTTTGTTGAAGCATCTCTTTTTGGTATTCCATCAATTCCTGGAACCTTGTGACTTACCAGTTCCTTCAAGGCAGCTTCCACTCTGTCCTTCAATACCATTAGTTCCTGATGATATGCAAGCTCTTGTAATGGTTGGTCATCCACCAATTCTTTTTGGTATAATGACTCTGTGAATTCCTTCCAACTTCTTTTGATGTTTCCTGCATCATTTAATATTTTCTCTGTAGAATCTTTCCCTATTGCCACTCAAGGATTGAATTTTTTCTTCAATTCTTTAAGCTTGAGAAAAACAGAGCATGTTCTTCCCTTTCAGTTTTCTATCTTCAGCACTTTGCACATGTCATCATATTTGATTTTGTCTTTTTGAGCTATTCTTTTAAATCTTCTTTTTAGTTCTTTAACTTCCTCAACATTCAAGGGCAAGTTTCAGGGTCTCTTTTGACATGTAATTTATTCTTTTCTTTTCTTCCTATCTTTTTAATAACTGTTTGTCTTCCTCATAAATGATGACTTTGATGTCATGCCACAACTCATCTGGTCTTCTATCATTAGTGTCTAGTGCACTAAACCTGTTCTTGAGCTTTCTCTGAACTCAGATGGGATATACTCAAGGTCATAACTTGGGTTTCATATACTTGTCCTAATTTTCTTCAGTTTCAGTTTGAACCTGCTTATGAGCAGGTGATGGTCTGAACCACAATCAGCAACTGATCTTGTTCTAACTTTTGATATTGAGCTTCTCCATCATCTCTTTCCACAAATGTAGCCAATTTTGTTCCTCTATGCTCCATCTGTTAAAGCCCATGTGTATAGTTGCCATTTATATTGGTGAAAAAATGAATTAGCAATGAAAAGGTCATTGTCCTAACAAAAGTCTATCATGTGATCTTCAGCATCATTTTTGTCACCAAGGCCATATTTTCCAACTCCTGAATCTTCTTCTTTGTTTCCAACTTTTGCATTCCAGTCACCAGTAGTGATCAGTACATCCTGATTGGATGTTTGATCTATTTCAGATAGCAGGAGCTGGTAAAAGTCTTCCCTATCTTCATTTGTGGCTTTAGTGGTGGGTGCGTAAATTTGAATAATAATCCTATTAACTGGCCTTCCTTATAAGCATAAGCATTCTGTCACTGACAGCATTGTACTTCAGGACAGATCTTAAGATGTCTTTTTTGATGATGAATACAACCCCATTTCTCTTAATCTGTCGCTCCAAACATAGTAGACCATATGATTATCTGATTCAAAATGGCTCATGTCAGTTCATTTTAGCTCACTGATGCCGAGAATGTCACTGTTTATGCACTCCATTTACCTTTTGATGATTTCTAGTTTTCCTAGATTCATACTATGTACACTCCACATTTCAATTATTATTAATGGATGTTTACAATTGTTCCTTCTCATTTTGAGTCATGTCACATCAGCAAATGGAGGTCCCTGAGGCTTAATCCATTCCTGTCATTAACACGCACTCTAAGGAAGCACCTCTTTCCCAGTCATTTTTTGAGTGCCTTCCAACCTGGGGGAGGGTCATGTTCCAGCACTATATCTGAGAATATTTCTCTGCTAATTGTTTCAGCATTGGGCTGCCAGGTCCTTCTCCCTAGACTGTCTTAGTCTGGAAGCTCAGCTGAAACCTGTCCACCATGGGTGACCCTGTTGGTATTTGTAATACCAGTAGCACAGCTTTCAGCATCACAGCAACATGCAAGCCTCCACAGTACAGCAAACTGACAGACATGTGTGGGTCAAGTACATGACACTTTCTTAGAACAGCAAAATGGCAAGTTTTTGTCCCAAGATGTGCATACATCTTTTGGCCCTCTTTATAATAAAATCTCCACACTAAACACATACAGTCTCTACCCTTTTTTTTTTTTTTTTTTTTTTTTTTTTTTT
>VMDO01015115.1:15732-52336 GCA_007922755.1 Pedetes capensis | reverse complement strand
TTTTTTTTTTTTTTTTTTTTTTTTTTTTTTTTTTTTTTTTTTTTTTTTTTTTTTTTTTTTGAGACAAGGTCTTGTTATCTAGCCCAAGCTGGCCTGGAATTCTAGATTCTCCTGCCTCAGCCTCCCGCGTGCTGAGGTTATAGGCACATGTCCAGTTGATGTTAGATTTTTTTTTTTTTTTGGTGGTATTTGGGGGCTGAACCCAGAGCCTCACATATATTTTGCAAGTGCTCTACCCTTGGGCTATCCCCCCAGCACATTTTAAATTAAAAATTTTTTTTTACCTTGAGACAGAGTCTTGCTGAGTTACACGGGCTGCCTCTGGCATTGAACTCACAATCCTCCTGCTTTCAGCTTTCCTCGTTGCTGGAATTACAGGTGTGCGCCACCGTGCCAGGTTTATATTAAATTTTTAATACTTACATTATAGAATTAAAACTTGGCTTTGGAAAATTATCATTTTAATATTTATTAGTATCTTACACAGACTTTCAGCACCTACCTGTAATGGCCATTGTCTGTCCTGTCACCCATCCTCAGCTTGGTTAATAGGTGAGAAAGATTCTCAGGACTGAGCACACAGTCATACTTGTATGCACTATACATAAGGATGCAGAACAAAATGAGCAAAGGGAAAGTAAGGCAGGTGGAATGAGGTCCAGGCTCTCAAGAGTCCTCCTTCAGCGGAGTCACATAGGATGCTCTTCCTCCTCCTAGTGATGAGTATGACAACACTTGAGAAGTGGTGCCTTCCAGGGAACCTCATTGGAGACCCCGGATCCAGGGTTGCTATTGAAGGTTGGTCACCTAACAAGCCTCTGCTTTGCATACACCAACAACCCAGACTCTAGAAGGGAAGCTGATGTTATCATCAATCATCTTGTTTGCATAAACAGTGGAGCCACAGAGAGCCACTCATTGATTAGGTGGGTGGGAACCCATTTGAATCCCAAGGTCCCAGATGCCCACAAGGGGTCAGGCTTGTAAGAAGGCCTTGCTAAGGACTAGCAATCTGACCTGCTATGTTCACTCTTCTCTGCACACTTGCATCTGTGAGCTGTGTATGTGTGTGCATGTGCCATTTTGTCAGTGTGTGGTATTATGGTTATGATGTCTATAAAATAAATTGGGCAGAGTCCTATTTTTTCAGTATAATGCAACAGTTTACACAGAATGAGAGTTTTCTGCTCCTTGAAGATGTATAATAACTTACCTATAAAATTATCTGGCTCCAGAATTTTCATTGGGCATAATTCCAAACGAGCTTACATCTTGATTGAATTTGTTTTTACGTACTCGTACTTGCTTCTGCCAAAAGTTAGGCATTTCATTGAGATTTAGTAATGTATCTCAATACCTGGTGAACTTTTAACTTATTATTTAAAAATCTCTGTGTCCCATTCCTCTATCATCTTTCATTCCTAAATGAATTTATTTATGATTTTGCCTTTTGTATGTATTGATTAGTTTATCCAGAAATTTGTCTGTTTTATTGAACTTCCAAAGAACCAGTTCTTGGTATCATTTATCAATTTTGCTTTTCTGTTTTTTAATTCATTCGTGTATTTATTTATCTTCATTATCTTCTTTGCTTGAGTTAAATTGGTTCATTTTTTTCTTAGTTTCTTTGATAGGAAATGTTCTTGTATTACCTTCTTTTAAAATAGTATCAAATATTTGTGGTTACATGCTATATGAAAGTATAGCTTTAGCTGTAAGTGTGTGTGCGTGCGTGCGTGCGTGCGTGCGTGCGTGCGTGCGTGCGTGTGTGTGTGTATTTAGGGCTGGGATTTAGCTCAGTTGGTAGAGCACTGTGCTGCAGTCTCTGAGGTCCTGAGTTCAATTCCCAGCACCGCAAAACTGGGAGAAGGACCTGGCAATCCACTCCCAAGGCAATCCTGAAATAGTCAGCCATTGAAAACCCTATGAGGGTCACTATGAGTCGGATACCGACTTGACTTGACAGCACCTAACAACATATATATATGTAAAAATATACACATATTTATCTGCTGTTGCATTTTAAAACTTTGGCCTTGATTGTTATTATTTAGGAGTGATGTTTTTCCTTTTAATTCCCAAGGATTTGGAAGGGTTTATTTTTGGTTTGTTTATTTGAACATTTATTACTAATTTCTAGTTTTATTGACTTATGTTCAAACCATGTTGCCTAATAATTTCTAATATTTAAAAGGCATTGTGTTTTTCAGTATAATACTTAAAAAGAAGGTGTGTCCTCTGTAAGGTAGGGAGAAACACACACTTATACACACTCACTTTATAGATTCAAAAAACCATTTTCCTTTTTCTTTTTTGCATCTATGCTTTTGCACGTATCAGAGTTCCTTTCCATTGCTAAGTAATATTCCATGGTGTGAACATATTGCAATGTATTTATCCATTGTTTTGTTAATAGGCATTTGAATTATTTTCTGGAGAATATGAATAAAGTTTCTGTGAACCTTTTTTTTTCTTTTCTTTTGGAGACAGTATCTCACTGTGTAGACCACATTGGCCTGGAACTCACTATATATAGCCCAGGCTGGCCTTGAACTTGAGATCCTCCTGCCTCTACCTCCTGAGTGCTGGGATTATAGGTGTATACTATTACACCCAGCTTAGCTGTGAACATTCTTGTACTCTCTTTTTGGGGGTAGGGAACATTTGCTTTTATATTTCTCTTGGAGAATGCTGTGGTTTGAATGTGTCCCCTTCTAAAATTTAGTGTTGCTGATGTGATGGTATTAAGAGGTGGAAGCTTTGAGAGGTGATTAGACCTCAGGAGTCTACCCTTGTGAATAGAATAAGGCCCTTATAGAAGATGCTTCATGCAGCATTGGTTAGCTTGCACTTACAACTGCTGCTATTTAAGGATACTATGTTCCTCCTCTCTGGATGATGGAGCCTTAACTGTGCCTTGATCTTGGATTTAAAAATTGTGAGAATTAAATTTCTGTCCTTTATAAATTAACTTGCCTCAGATAGTCTATTATGTTGTTGTTGTTAGGTGATGTTGAGTTCAGTCTGACTCACAGTGACACTATGTACAGCAGATCGAAACAATCCCCAATTCTGTGCCAGGCACACGATCTTATTTATGTTTCAGCCCATTGTTGCAGACACTGTGTCAATCCATCTGGTGGAGGGTTTTCCTGTTTTTCATTGACCTGCCACTCTCCCAAACATGATGTCCTTCTTCAGGGATTGGTCCCTCCTGACTACATGTCCAAACTACGTAAGATGCAGTGTAGCCATCCTTGCTTCCAAGCAGCACTCTGGTTGCACTTCTAGGACAGATATGTTGGTTCTTTTGGCAGCCCATGGTATATTCAATAATCATCTCCAGCACTATAATTCAAAAGCATCAATTTTTCTCGTGTCTCCCTTGTTCGATGGCCAGCTTTCACAACCATATGGTAGCAGTACAAAATGGCCTGAGGCAGAGAAATATCTAGGGATGAAATTACTGGATTATAGGGCAGATGTATGTTTAACTTATAAGAAATAGCCAAATATCCTTCCAAAATGGCTATTTTACACTCCTACCAAGAATATGTACAGGCCCCAGTTGTTCCACATGTTGGTAGTGTTACTGTTCTCCATTCCAGCTATCTGAGTGGATGTCAAATGATAGCATGATTCTTAATGTGGATTTCCCTGTTGATTAATGAACCAATGGTTAGTGAATGATTCATGTGCTAATTGGCCTTTTTTGTGTCTTCCGTTGCATAATGTTTATTCAAGACTTGAGTTGTACACCTCTTTATTATAAGTTGTAGAAGTTCTTAAAATATTCTGTGTACAAATATTTTGTCAGATACATGTATTGAACACATTTCTCTCTCATTCTATGACTTGCCCACGTATTTTCTTGTGTCTTCTCTCCTTCCTTTTCTTTTCTTTCTTTCTTTCTTTTTTCTTTCTCTTTCTTTCCTTCCTTCCTTCCTTCTTTTATTTCTTTCCTTCTTTCCTTCTTTCTGTTTTGTGTCCCTCTCTCCTTCCTTCCTTGCAACTTCCTTCCCTTCCTTCCTCCTTCCTTCCTTCTTTCTCTCTCTCTTTCTTTCATTCTTTCTTTTCTCTCTCTCCTTTCTTATTTGCCCACTCCCTTCCTTCCTTCCTTCTCTCTCTTTCTTTCATTCTTTCTTTTCTCTCTCTCTTTTCTTCTTTATTTGCCCACTCCTTCCTTCCTGCCTTCCTGCCTTCCTGCCTTCCTTCTGTCTTTCCTTCCTCCCTCCCTCCCTCCCTCCCTCCCTCTTTCTTTCTTTCTTTCTTTCTTTCTTTCTTTCTTTCTTTCATTCATTCTTTTTCTTTTTTCCAGCAGACTCTTGTTATATAACCTAGGCTAATTTGGGACTCATGATTCTCCTGCCTCAGTCTCCTGAGTGTTGGAATTATAGGTGCATGCCGCTACACCCAGTAGCAATCTTTTAATCAACAGAAATTTCTAACTTTGATGCAGTTCAATACACTAGTTTTTCCATTTATGCTTAGCAATTTCTACATCTCATCTAAGAAATATTTCCTTCACTAAGATCAGGAAGACATTTTCTTTTAGAAATTTGCAATTAGAATTTTCTGCTTAGGTTATGATCAATAAATACTATACCCAGTGTCAGGAAGGTATTGAGGTTCATTTTTTCCATATAGACATTTAGTGCTCCCACTGCCATTTGATAAAAAAAAAGACTTCTTTTTCCCCTGAATGCAAAAATGTTTTGGCTTTTAGTCTGTTACAATGATCTACTTGTCTGCTCTTCTTGCATGTAAGAAGGATGTTAATTTGGGGGGCCAGAGATGGAATAAAATTGTATATATTTAACATATACAATGTGGGCTTTTCATAAATGGTCTTTATTATGTTGAGGTATATTTCTTCTATAGTTTGTTGGAAGATTTTTATCACGAGAGGATTTTAAATTTTTCAAATTCTTTTTTTTTGTATATTGAGGTGATCATCTAATTGTAATCCTTCATTCTGTTAATATGGTTGTTGTTGTTGTTAGGTGCTGTCGAGTCGGTATCCGACTCATAGTGACCCTAGGTACAACAGGCGAAACACTATCATTAGTGCTTCTCTGCTGTTCATAGGGTTTCTAACAGGGGATTGATTTTTGAGAGTGGGTTGCTGGGTCCATCTCCCAAGCCTACAGCACCTGGTATTTCCAGGCGGTCTCCTATACAAGTACTAACCAGGCCCGACCTTGCTTAGCTTCCGAGATCTGATGGGATTGGATGCCACAGGGCTACAGCTGCAGGCCCTTAATATAGTAGATGATAGTTATTGCTTTGGGTTGAACCATCCTTGCATTTTAGGGATAAACCCCACTTGATTGTCATGTATATTCTTTCATTATGCTGTTGCATTTTGTTTGCTTTTTTGGGGGAGGGTGGTTATTTGCATCTATCTTGAGGGAAATTATCCTATAGTTTTCTTAATGTCCCCCTCTGGCTTTTGTACCTTGTAAAATGAGTTTGGAAACATTTTCCCCTATTATTTATTTATTTATTTATTTATTGGGAGAGTTGGAAAAGGACTGGCACCAGGCCCTGGACTTTGTTGAGGAGTTTTAATTATTGGTTTAGTATCCTAACTCATTATTGGTTTGTTCAGATTTTCAGTTTTCTTTTAATTCTCTTTTGGTAGGTTATATGTTTCTAGGAATTTTTCTGTTCTTTCTAGGCTATTCATATCAGTCTCTTTTGATATTTTGTATTTCTGTGGTATCAATTATAATGTTTTCTCTTTTATTTATGATTTTACCTGTGTTATGTCTTCTCCCTTTTTTCTTTTTCTTTTTCTTTTTTTTTCAGTACTGGGGGTTGAACCCAGGGCCTCGTGCTTGCATGCTTTGCAAGTGCTGGACCACTGAGCTGCGTCCCCAGCCCTTTTTTTTTTTTTTTTTTTTTTTTTTTTTTTTTTTTTTTTTTTTTTTTTTTTTTTTTTTTTTTTTTTTTTTTTTTTTTTTTGCTTTTTGAGACAGGGCCTCATTAAGTTACGCAGACTGCCTCTGGTCTCGAACTTGAGATTTTCCTGTCTCCACCTCCCAAGCCGCTGGGATTACAGGTGTGCACTGCCACACCCAGCCTCTCTTTTTTCTTAATTTAGCTAAAAGTTTGCTAATTTTGTTTTTCTTTTAAAAAGACTCTTAGTTTTGTTGATCTTTTCTGCTGTTTTTCTAGTCTCTATTTCATTTATTTCTGTTTTTTTTTCCTTAATTTTTTTTCTTCTGTTAACTTTGGGCTGAAGTTTGTCCTTTTGTTTCTAGTTCTTTCAGGTATAAAATTAGGTTGTTTATTTGACTTCTTTTTTTCAACAAATCAAAAAACCCATCAGAGAGATAATAACTCAACAACAGTGCTGAGGGATTGCTGGTTAGTAATTTCACACAAGTACCATATGCTTCTGCCAAGCATTCCATCAGAATGCAAAGCCATCAATGCAAAGTGATAATCTACCATCATATTGTCTGTTCAGAAGAAATTTTTGGTATTTCTGGATTAATCAGTTCCAATACTCTGGCAAATCAACAGTCATAGTACATTAAAGTCCTATCAATGTCTTCCAATTAGACATGGGAGTAACTTGATAAAGAAAGAATATAAAGAAATGTCAGAGAGAATGCTGTGAGGTATACCCTGTGATCCTTCAGGGTAAGTCCTTGAACTGGTTTCTATGAGATTGCTTGCAACCTTGCTTAAAATATATATTCCTTGGCCCCATCTCAGGCCTCCTGCACAGGATCCTTGGTCAGGTTGGGCTGTTGGAATCAGCATTTTCCATGAGTACCTTTGATGATTCTGTTGCACAGATGGCTTTAGAAAACAGCAGGGTAGAAGGAGAAATGGATTAGACATCAAATAACTCAGAATGATCCCAGTTCATTCACTAACTCAGTTCTTCTCTCTGGATCTCAGTATCCCATCTGTACATCGAGGGAGTCAGACTAGTTGGCAGCTGAAGCCTCTCTGGGTTTGAGGTATTTGGTATTAGCATCTGCACTCAGAATCTCCAACTTGGCAATTTGCAGACAGGTTGGCACGCATGGTGCCAGCCAATTCATACATGCTTCACACACACTATATCTGAGGATCATGTTGGGAGAGAGAACTGAAAACAGAAACTGCAGCTCCAGCTTGGAAAGAATCTAATGCCTGACAGAACAGCCCTTGGGCAGGAATTGTGGAGTAGCAGCTGGTTGGGTCTATGAGATTCTTGCAGCTGTTTGTGATATGTCAAGTGAAGTTTTGTTTTTATGTGTTAATGTACCCTGAGCTATTTTACAGTATGTTTGACATTTTACAGTATAGTAAAGTGTGTATGCCTAATTAAAACAGATGTGCATTTGATAAAATTACTGAATATGCTGAAGAAAAATGTCTACACACACACACACACACACACACACACACACACACACACATATCACAAACACCTAAATGTGTGTGATAAATATACACTTAGAAAATACTGGGAACCAGGTGGAATTGGATGAATTCTCTTTTTATACCTAGACTTAGAGTTATTCCTTAGATTTTCTTGGACTTGGGATCCACTGGCATTAGAATTTTCTGCCTCATTTTAAAACCCATCTCATCCTTTTCCTCTGCTGGCATGAAGATAAGTTCTTTCTCATCTGAAAGGAGGTGGCATTAATACAACAAAAACATAAAATATGCCATTTAACGTGTATTACCACCTGGCAGATGTGGTACCAAATGCTTATAATATATTATCTCATTTAATTTCTACTCTAGTTCCACAAGGTAGCTGCTGCTGTTCTTTCTGCTTTATACATGGAAAAACTGAGGCTCAGAAAGGTTAAAAACTTGCCTGAAATGTCTAAGCTGGAAAATGCAAGAGCTAAGATTCACAGCAAGATCTGACTACAGAGCCCACTGTTAATAACTACTGCCCTATGCCGCTTCTAGGAGCATGTCCTTGTGCACTCCATGGGGTCTGAGGAACCTACCTCAAATGTGTCTGCCATCACTTTTACATTGTAGAGTACACTGGACCAGATTTCTTTGACAGAGAGTCTTAAGATCCTGGGGTTTTAGGTGCCTGTGGGTCAGGATCTGTGAGTCCAGGTGAAAGAGTGGTTTGAAGCTTTCAAAAGCAGAGTTCAGTGTCTATAATTGCTAGAGGTGGCCGCACAAGAGGTACTTTGGAGGCAAGAAAGGCAGAAAATATTGATAAACTCCTTACATACTACCGAGGGTTTGTTTTTGCAAGACTTGTCAAGTAAACTTGTTTTTTCTATGAATAATTTGCTTGCTTGGGTTCAGAGAAGATAGAAACAATTAGTCAATCAGATCCTACTTATGGGAAGGCAGGTACCATCAATTTGCTCTTTGGCATTTTGGAGAAATGGCATGACCTAATTCTCTGTGACCACATATGATTTTGCAAGGATCTTGACAATTATTTCCATAGTAATGATTCAGTAAGTACTTAGGGTCACAACAGAAATCTGGAATGCCAGTGAGTACAGATTGTATGACTGATGGCATGGGCTCCTCTGTCCACTGGCTACCTGACCACCAACCAGTGGCTTTAATAGCCTTTAGTTTCATCTGTAATGTGGGGATAATAAGAGTAAATGCCTCACAGGATTATTGTGAGGTGTAAATGACATAATCCATGAAAGGCACTGGACATAGTACCTGGTAACAGAAAGCACAAAATAAAAGAATGTTACCTATTATTATTATTAGTTGTTGTTAGGTGCTGTCCAGGTGGGTCCATTTCATAGAACCCTATGTAGAACAGAATGAAACACTTGTACAACACTGTATCATGCACACAGCCTTTTTATGTTTGAGCCAATTATTGCAGCCACTGTGTTTCTTCTCATTTTGAGTCTTGCCACATCAACAACAGGATGTCCTAGGGGCTTTATTCTCATCATTAAGGTCAATTTACTCTGAGGAAGCAACTCTTCCCCAGTCGTCTTTTGTATGCCTTCCAACCTGGGTGCTCATTTTCTGGCACTATATTTGACAATACTTCTCTGCTATTCATAGAGTTTTCATAGCTAATTGTTTTGGGAGTGGGCTGCCGGGTCCTTCTCCCTAGTCTGTCTTAGTCTGGAAGCTCATCTGAAATCTGTCGACCATAGGTGGCCCTGCTGGTATCTGATGCTTTCAGCATCATAGCAACATGCAAACCCCCACAGCATGATAAGCTGACAGACACATGGGGGATTATTAGTAGTAATAGTAGTAGTAGTAGTAGTAGTAGTAGTAGTAGTAGTAGTAGTAGTAGTAATTTATAGCTATTGATTTTAGAAAATAAATGGACAAGAATACATTAAGTCAATTTTAGATCACCAGGTTACAACCTTGGATAAGCCACACTGACTACTGGCATCTGATCTCATCTGATCTTGGAAGCTAAGCAGGGTTGGGCCTGATTAGTCCTTGGATGGGAGACCACCAGGGAATACCAGGTACTGTAGGTTTGGGAGAAGGACCTGGCTGTCCACTCCTGAAACAATCAGCCATCAAAAAACCTATGAATAGCAGAGAAGCACTGACAATAGTGCCAGGCATGGCACAGTGCTGGGGAGTTTTTTTGTTCTGTTGTACATAGGGTCACTATGAGTCAGACCTGACTCGACGGCACCTAACAATAACACCACACGGACTCATAATCTTAATCTTTGACCATAGTGTTTTCATCTGTAAAACAAGAGAGTTGCATTAGAGGATCATTTGGGTCACTCTGGTGGTAAGAATCTGTGACTGTAGGCTATATATATCCTAACTTCCTTCAGCCTTCTCACCTCACTTTTAGCTTGTGGGCACCACATGTTCTCACAGCCCAATGGCAGGAAAGAATCACATATGATGCAATGGTAAATGTACAGGCCTGTGAGGAGCAGTGTTACTGGAAATGTCGTGTTCTCAGCTATCTTATTTTTCCTCTTCTTTCAATGATTTCTATTTGATAGTCCTACTTGATAGTCCATGAGAAGGGCAGTGGGAGACCCCAGAACTCTTCTCTCCAGGGCTCATGTGGTGAGCAATGTCTGAGTGAACAGGAAAAGACTGCTGTCCATGAATCTCTGGGTTTTCAAGGCTTTTCTTGTTCATTTGACTGGCTCATCAGCATGTGTTTCTTGGGAGCAAATTGATGTAAAAGCTGCATCAAAGTAGCATGGTCACAGCTCTTCTATAATGGTGGGGGACAGCTGGGGGATGGCAACCATTGGCACACGTGGGCTCAAGAATTCTAAGCTGCTAGCCCCTCCTTCAGTACCCTCACTCTTCTTAGGTCTGCATCTGCAGCTCTCTAAGGTGGTGTGCGTTTCAGTGTATGGGGATGGCATGGGAGTAGGGCTTTTCCCCGTTCATCCTATACCCACAAATGGACTTATTGTAGAAGGGAATAACTGTGCTTTGGAGATATATATATGTACACACACACACACACACATATATATATATATATACATATACACATACATACACATATATATGTATATGTGTGTGTATATATGTATGTGTACACACATACACACACACTTATATATCATTGCAATTGCATGGCTTAAACAATTACCATGTGTGATGAATTTTTTTTACCGGCAAAATCAGTGACTCTACTTACTAAGATGATGCTATGAGCCATGGGAATGCTGATTTCAGATTCCCTAATTCCTTCTGCTGCTGGTTGCATTGTGTAGTTAGCTTCAAGCAAACCAAGACTTTTAGTCACGCCTGGGTACCCTACAGGGATAAATTAGATTATGTTTTTCTACTTTCTGTAATTGCAGAGATGAAGGGAGTGAGGGCTGGTTTGAGGGACCTGGGACCTTGGAGTATACTGGGGTGGTTTCAGGAGCCACTATTTAGGAGTTCAAAGATCTTGGGGCTGGGTATAGAGAAGGATTGCTATGAGAAAACTTAGGAGCAAGTGAGTCAGATTTGTGTTTATCAGTTTTTCTAAATTTTCTAACTGATTTGATGGTTTTGATTTCTACGAAAGGACTGATTGGTGAATGTGAGGGAAAATCTGTTTGGGGGTTCGGTCCCAGCCAGAGTAATTAACACATGTACAAATGAAACACATGTTCCTGTCTGATATCCAGTCTCTGCCTTTGTATAAACTCAAGCATTTGAACTCATATTTGGATTTGAAGTGGCAGGTCTTACATTGTGAAATATGACTGTCAAAGGAATGTCAAGCATTGGGTATTTGTGAAAATGGAATATTCTCCTTATCCTGAGAATGGAAGCTACAACCTAGGTTGATACAGATGGAACTACCATCACTCTTGGCTCATAAATGAGATAGAATTCATCCAGTGTTCCTGAAATGTTCATCCATTTCATCATGGTTCTACTTCTATACCTGGCATGTGAAAGTGTGTATTGGCTTAACTAAATATGTAATCCCCAACCAGATATTAGTACAGGTTAAGGTAGAGAAGGATGGTGCAAATGAGTAGATTCAGTTTTAAATGGATTTTTGCCTCGTATCTTTTTTCTTTTGCTCCTCTTTAACAATTAGAAAAAAGATTATTATATAAATTACTTATGAAGCTATTTTCAGCCTTTGAAAGAAAAAACAATTTATTGAGGTTGAATCTCATTTAAAGCCTGAGGAGCAGATATCTCTGTATACAGTTAGAATGAAGATGGAAAATTGGAGGAGAGATTTTGAGGATCTATGCCAGTTTATAGTGGTGAATTTGGAAGGATTATAGAGAAAATTTCCCTAAGAGTTCTTTTCAGGATTGTTAGTGATGGAGAGAATGATTATGTAGACTTATTTTATTCTTTTCCTTGGTAAAGAGGTGACTTCTTTGATGTCATGTATATGAGTAATTTACTGTACTTTAAGTAGACGGAAAACCACATCTCATATGAAAAAACTTTGACAAATGATTCGGAGTTGAACATATTTTCTACCAAAACAAAAACGTTCTCTCTCATAAAAAAATTCCTAGTGGGTGTTTTGAATCCCACCTAAAAATAATGAGCTGAAGAGAAAATTGAATACTGAAAGAGACTAACGATATGTTGTGGTGTAGCTTAACATTTGGTTCTTTGGAGAGGTAAATTTAGTGTTCTGAAGGCTTCAGATCTCATAAGGCCATCTGATAGCTGGGGATATGCTGTGTGGGGGTGTCTGATTAAGACTGTTAGAGAAGGAACTGCTATTTCATTCCAGATCTTTTTATTTTTGAGATGAGAAGTTTTCTTTTTCTTTTTCTCCCTTCCCTCCTCTAAGGAAGAAAAGACAGATAGTTACTATGGTTTTTAACTATTCAACTTTCATTTTGAAATATCTTTCCAAAATGTGGATTTTTTTAAGAGGTGATTTTATCTTAAGACTGTCATTCTAGGTTCTACATAGCTCTGGATTTTTAAGTGCCTATGTTCAGGAAGGGCTGGGATTTAGCTCAGTTGGTAGAGTGCTGCGCTACAGTCTCTGAGGTCCCAAGTTCAATTCCCAGCACCAGAAAAATGGGAGAAGGGCCTGGCAATCCACTCCCAAGGCAATCCTGAAACAGTCAGCCATTGAAAACCCTATGAGGGTCTCTATGAGTTGGATACCAACTCGACGGCACCTAACAACAACAATGTTCAGGAAAGGGCTTTAGCTCAGTCAGTATAGAGCCACTCTGTGCACAGTAAGGTCATGAGTTTGATCCCCAATACCACATAAAATGGGAGAAGAAGCTGGCAGCCCACTCCTGAAACCATCCCGAGACAATCAGCCATTGAAAACTGTATGAGGGATGATATGAGTTGGACTTGACTTAATGGCACCTGACACCACCACCAACAACTTGTTCAGGAAAGAAAGGTTTGACTCTTCTGAGGCTTAATAATATACCACATAAAACTTTGTGATCAGAATTAATATGACAGGCACATGAAGTGGTTCTCAATGAAATCAATCATTAAGGAAACAGATTAAAACATCACAATGAGTTATCACTATGTATTCACCAAGATGGCTCAAATTTAAAAGGCTGACCATACCAAATATTGATAAGCATGTGAAACAACTGGAATTCTCATATACTGCTGGCAAGAATACAAAATATTACACCCAATTTGGAAGAACACTTGGCAGTTCATTATATGGTCAAATATACATTTACCATATGACCCAGTAATTTCCTCCTAAGAGTTTACCCAAGAAAACATAAAACATTTGTCTGTGCAAAGACTTGTGCTTGTATGTCCAGAGCTATTTTATTCCTACTGCTCAAAACTGAAAGCAACTCAAATACCCACCAACTGTGGTCTATCTGTACAGTGGAATACTACTCAAAAATAAAAATGAATGGACTATTGATTCACATAAAAGCATGAATAAATCTTACATATATTGCTACAAGTGATAGAAGTCAGACTCAAAAGGCTACATACCATATGATTTAATTTGCATGAAATTCTATGGAAGACAAAACAATGGTGATAAATAGTGGTTTTCTTGGGGCCAGGGAATAAGGATTGGATGCAAAGACATAGGAAAAACTTTTTTGGGTGGTGGTAATTTTCTATATCTTGATTGTAGCACTGGTTATGTGATTATAAATACTAGTTAAAATTCATGTACTTGTATTCTTAAACTTGTTGAGTTTGTGTAAAATTATAACATATGAAATTATTTGAACAAAAAGAATCCATCAACATATAATTGTGGAGAGACTAAATGTACTATCTTTGCCAGGTGCAGTGGGATGAATGTTCGGTTCTTTGTCAGAAAAGGAGCTTGTGGTCTGTTATAGTTTGATTCTTAAATGTCCCCTGAAGTCCCAGGTTGCCAGCCTTTGTTGCTATTGGGAGGTGGTAGAACCTTTAAAAGGTGAGGTCTAGCTGGTCACAGTGGCACATGTTTGTAATCTCAGCACTGTGGAGGAAGAAGCAAATGGATCTTGGGTTCAAGGTTGACTTTGTATACATAGTGAATTCAAGGCCTGCCTGAGCTGTATAGCAAGATCCTGTCTCAAAAAACCAAGGGCTGGGGATGTATCTTATAGCAGAGTGCTTGCCCAGCATGTAGAAGTCCCTGAGTTCAATCTCTAGTAACACACAAACAAAGAACAACAACAATGAGGTGAGGCCTAGTGGAAGGAAGTTAAGTCACTGGGAATATGCCCTTAAGGGGATGTTGAGACCCCAGCCTCTCTGTCTCCCTCTCTGCTTTAACTGTCAACTGAAGCCTCCGGAACCATGAGCCAAAGTATACATTTCCGCCTTGTAAGTTATTTATCTCAGGTATTTTGTTTACAGTTTCGATCTGCCATACATAGGGTCACTATGAGTCGGACTCAACTCAATGGCACCTAACAACAACAACAAAAATATGGTCTCATTTAGGGAAAAATACTTTCCTCACATTCAATTAGAGAACATGCTGTATCTTAAAACAAAACTTTGCCCATTCATAAATGCATTTATCTGAGACATATATTGAGATGCTGCTAAAGCTTAGCACTGACCTGGTCATAAAATGATTGCTAAAAAGCTTAGTTGAGGCTCAAAAGCACTATATTGAATTGAAAATTTGGGCGTCTCATGAAAATAATACCCAAGAATTCCAGAGTCGATTCTTCTTGAATTCACTGGCTTTGTCAGGTTCGGATCACTGGGTCTGGGGTGTTTGTGACCATAAGGACACCAAAATCTAATTTTAGTTTCACTCTTGGGTCATAGAATGGAATTCTGCCCTGTGTTTCTCTCTCGCCTTTGAACACTCTGTGGCCTCCGTGTAGCAGAGCCTTTCTGATTAGTGAGAGGATGTGGTAGAGGTATTTTCACTGTGCGCATATTCTTACAACTTTATGGTTGGTTTTCAGTGTGGTTATATAATCCCCATGCAAATGCCATCTGCCATGTTTGGCACTTGCAATAAAATATTTGAGATATTTTATTCATTTTGCTTGAAAAACAGATTTTGAGAAATCAGATCTCCCCCTTCCCGAGAACACAGCTATGTAGCGAGTGTGTATGAGTCCTTTCATGCATGACTATGATTTCTATTTTTAACCATGGCTTGGGCTGCAAACTTGGTTTAAAGTTTTTAAGATTTTGTTTGCCATTTTGAAACCTAAATTTTAAAATCAACTTTAAAGTTTGCCTGCTTTTTGCTTTCTCTTTAGTGTACATTTTTTTAAACCAGAACTTTAAAAGGCAGTTCTTGCTTTTGGAATGATGTAATGAAGACTAATTTCCAGGTTTGGATGATTAAAATAAGTAATAATAATAAAAAATTTAAAAAGATAAAAGAAAAAAAAGAAGAGCAAAACATATTATTGGGGTAAAGAAGAGGCAAGTTTTTGTAACTGCTCAATTTAAAAACCATCTATATATGCAAGTTGTCTGCAGCCATAGCACCCTGACATCTGATCCCTCCTGGTCTTGGAAGCGAAGCAGGGTGGGCTTGGGTAGTCCTTAGATGGGAGCCCACCTGAAAATGCCAGGTGATGTAGGCTAAGGAGAAGGACCTGGCAGCCCACTCCTGAACCAATCTGACATTGAAAACTCTATGAAGAGCAGAGAAGCACTGATAATAGTGCCAGGCGTGGCACAATGTTGTGTAGTGTTTCATCTGTTGTAGATAGGGTCACCATGAGTTGTACCGACTTGACGCCACCTAACAACAACAACAACATCAATGCAAGTTACTAATTTAATCATTTGAGCAATTGCTCCCTATCCTTACCCTTATCCTACTTTCTTCTTTATTTTCTTGGATTCTTCCAAAGGGATGTTGTTGTTGTTAGGTGCCATGGAGTCAGTGTCCGACTCATAGTAACCCTATGTACAATAGGCGGAACACTACTGTTAGTGCTTCTCTGCTAGTCATAGGGTATTCAATGGCTGATTTTTTTCCTGGGAGTGGGTTGCCAGGTCCTTCTCCCAAGCCTACTGCACCTGGTGTTCCCAGGCAGTCTCCCATCCAAGTACTAATCAGGCCCAACCCTGCTTAGTTTCTGAGATCTGATGGGATCAGATGCCACGGTGGTATGGCTGCAGGCCTCCAAAGGGTAGACACAATAAATAATAGCAAATCTTGAATATCCTGGAGAAGCCATAGGTTCACAAGTAGAGGAAGAAATGAAACATTTTAGAGAATGGGATCCAGGTCCCCATGCAGTAGATTCCTTAAGTAAAAAGTGACTTCTTTATTCTTGAGAAAATTTTATTCCATTTTCTCTCCTACTGACTGCAGTTTTACCAGTCAGGGTGATTGTTCATTCCAATCACTAACAAGGGTTCAACTTAAAACTTCTAATTAACTTTGGAAGGACTGTGAAGTTGTTAGAGTAACATAGTTCAGTTAGCTTCCCTTTCATCTAATTCCTATACTTGGCCAGTGGGAGGTTTATTTATTTTTCTTTCTTTCAACAATTTATCATCAATATTTCCAAATATACAGAAAAACTGAAAGAATTATACAGTGAACAGTCATATATTCATGTATGACTTTCCAGTTACTGCGATAACAGATCACCACAAATTTAATGGCTTAAAAGAACACACATGTATTGTCTCATAATTCTGGTGACCAGAGGTTCAAAATGAGTCCTGTAAGAGTAACATGAAGGTAAAAGCAAGGTGTATTCCCACCGGCAGTCCTAGTGGAAAATGTGTTCCTTGCCTTTTCTAGCTTTTACAGGGCGCCCATGTTATTTTGAACCTGGACACATCCCTAGGAATCTCTGCTTCATTGGTCTTACTGCCTTTCCACATTTAGCCTTCTTGCTTCCATCTTTAAAGATGCTGTGGTTATACTGAGCCCACCCTAATAATCCAGGATGATATTCTCATCTCAAAAGTCTTAATTGCATTTTCAAAATCCCTGTTATCAAGCAACATAACACATTCACAATCTCTCAGGATTATTATGTGGACATCTTTGGGGGCCATTATTTAACCTACCAAGAACTGCCACTGATACTGTAAGACTGGCATTCTTCTGTATCACACATCTGTGTATCTACTCATCCCTGTATCCATCCGTCGCTCCACCTGCCTTTTTTTGGATGCATTTCAAAATAAACTGAACATACTACCACACTTCTCCCTACATCCTACAGCATGCATATCATTAACTAGAATTCAACATTTTTTTTTTTAATGGGATTGAACCCAGGGCCTCGCGCCTGCATGCTCTGCAAGTGCTGGACCCCTGAGCTGCACCTCAGTCCATTTTCTTACTTTTTGAGACAGGGTCTCGCTAAATTACGCAGATTGCCTCTGGTCTTGAACTTGCGATCCTCCCGCCTCCGCCTCCCGAGCCGCTGGGATTACAGGCGTGCGCCACCACGCCCGGCTAGAATTCAACATTTGCTTGAGGTTCAATTTATTTTTCCAGGTAAGTTCATATATAGCTAGATGCTTTTGAATTATAGTGCTAGAGATGAATATTGGATATACCATGGACTGCCAAACTCCCCACATATCTGTCCTAGAAGAAGTGCAAGCAAAGGGCTCCATGGAAGCAAGCATAGCTAGACTTCATTTTAAGTATTTTGGACATGTTGTCAGGAGGGACCAATCTCTAGAGAAGGACATTGTGTTTTGCAGAGTGGCAGGTCAATGAAGAAAGGAAAACCCTCAACTAGATGGATTGATACAGTGTCTGTAACACTGGGATTAAATGTAAAAATGATTGTGTGCATGGCACAGACTTGGAGAATATTTTTTTCTATTGTACATACGGTCATTATGAGTCGGACCCAACTCAATGGCACATAAAAACAATAATCACCCAAATCCTAAGCATGCCATTCAATGAGTTTTGACAAATGCATACACCTGTAGGAAAAAAACTCCTGTGTAACTCGACTGTCTCCTCTGAAAGTTCCTTCATGTGCTTTCTCAAACTTTGTCCTATATTTTTTCACTATAGACAACTTTAAGCTTTTCTAGAACTTTATTGCTAAATTGAATGCTTTTAGGATTCATCCATGGTGTTGCATGTATCACTAATTCTTTCCTTTAATTGTTGAATACTATTATATGTATCCATCATATAGCCATACCTCAGGTTGCTCAGCTTGTTGTTGTTGTTAGGTGCCATCGAGTTGGTATCCGACTCATAGCGACCCTCTGTACAACAGGGGAAACACTATTGTCAGTGCTTCTCTGCTGTTCATAGGGTTTTCAATGGCAGATTGATTTTTGGGAGGGGGTTGCCAGGTCCTTCTCCCAAGCCTACAGCTTCTGGTGTTCCCAGGCGGTCTCTCATCCAGGTACTAACCAGGCCCAACCCTGCTTAGCTTCTGAGATCTGATGGGATCAGATGCCACAGGGCTACAGCTGCAGGTGTTGCTTAGCTATCATCCTGTTAATGCATGCCTGAGCTAGTTTCAATTTTTGGCTTTTGTGAAAAAAGCAGCTATGAACATTAGGTGTTTTGTTGAATAGGAATGGATGCCCCTTTATATTTTTTAAAAACATGGATGTTCTAGAGGTTACAATAACCAACCCTCACTTTTTACACGGTATATTTATATAGAGTTAAAAATTGGACTATTTTGCAAAAAGTGTAAGAACCTTGCAGACTTTTGGTCCATTGGCTGTTACCTTTCATCCTTTATACTGAAATTGTCATGCATATTTCATCTCTATGTTATAAACCCCACAATAAATAGGATGCTGTAATTTTTGCCTTAAGTGGCTGTAGGTATTTTAAATAAAGAGGGAAATATGCTTTTTACCCAGATATTTACACCTTATATACTGTTCATTCTTTCCTGAAGATTCAAGTTTCACTTTAGTGTCATTTCTTTTCAGTCTGACTAATTTCCTTTAACATGTTTTTTTTTTTTTTTTTCTTTTTACTTTTCTTTTTTTGCAGTGCTGGGGATTCCTTTAACATTTCTGATAGGGCAAGTCAGATGGATTCTCTTAGTTTTTAATGTATCTTTAAAGGGTCTTATTTTTCCTTCATTCTTACAGGATACTTTGTTTCATAGATTCTACTTAGAGAATTTTCCTTCAGTATCTTTACAGATGATATTACTATTTCCCAGTCCTACTGTATTGTTATTTTCAGTCTGTAGTCACATTTTTTCTTTGTCTTTAGTTTCAGCAGTTGGTAGTAATGTATCTACCTGTGTTTTTCTTTGTATTTCTCCCCCTTGGCTTTACTGGGCTTCTTGAATTTGCAAATTTATATCTTTCTCCACAGCTGGAAAGTTTTTGGCATATCATTTTGGCATATCATTTTGGTATACCTCATTTTCTATTTTCCTTCTAGGTCATCAGTGATATGTATGCTAAATATTTTGACATTGTCCTTTTTCCCAATCATTTCCTCCCAGTTTGCAGATTGGATTATTTCTATTGATTTTTCTTTAAGTTCACTGCCTCTTTATCCTGTTATCTCTTGTCTTCTGTTAAACCCATCCAGTGAATTTTCTACTTCAGATATTCTAGGCTTCAGCATTAGAATTTCAATTTTTAAAATAGTTTCTCTTTCTCTACTGATATTACCTATTTGTTCCTTCATTAGCAGGCATGTTTTCTGTTTCATCCTTGAGCATAGTTACAGAAACTGTTTAAGTGTCCTTATCTGCTAATTATAATATCTGGGTCATCTTAGAATCAGTCACTATTGGTTATCTTTTCTTTTGAGTATAACTCACATTTTTCTACATCATAATGTGACAAATAATTTTGGATTATGTTCTGGACACATAGGTAATATGTTGTTGGTAGTTGCCATCCATTTGGGTCCAACTCATAGAGACCCTATGTGCAACAGAATGAAACTTTCCAATTCTTTGCCAGACACACCATCTTTTTTTATGCTTAAGCCCATTTTTGCAGACATTGTGTCAGTCCATCTAATTGAGTCCTTCTTTTGTTGACCTGCCAGTCTCCCAAACATGATGTCTTTCTCTAGGGATTGGTCCTTACTGACAGTATGTCCAAAATTATAAGACACACCCCAACCACCTTTGCTTCCAAGGTGCGCTCTGGTCGCACTTCTTCTAGGATGGATCTGGTGGTTCTTTTGGCAATTCATGGTATATTCAATACTCATTTCTAGCACCATAATTCAAAGGCATCGGTTTTTTTTCTGCCTCCCTTATTCAACATCCAGCCATCACACCCATATGATGTGACTGAAAATACCGTGGCATGAATCAGATGCACCAACATCTTCAACACGTTAGAGATCTTTTGCAACAGCTTTTCCCAATGCAATGTCTCTTTTGATTTCTTGACTGTTGCTTTTATGGGTGTTGATTGCAAAACTAAGTAAAGCAAAATCTTGGACAACTTCCATCTTTTTTCTATTTATCATGAAGTTGCATAATGACTCAGTTGTAAGGATTTCTTTTTGCTGATTTGAAGTGCAATCCGTACTGAAGGCTGTGTTCTTTGATCTTCACCAGTATGGATTCAAATTCTCTTCAGTTTCAACAAGCAGAGTTGTGTCATCTGCATTACACAGGTTGTTAATGAGTCTTCCTCCAATCATGATACCACATTCTTCTTCATAAAGTCAAGCTTCTCAGATTACTTGCTCAGCATAGAGATTGAAGAAATACTGTAAAAGAATATAGCCCTGATGCACGCCTTTATCGATTTTAAATCAGGCAGTGTTTCCTTGTTCTGTTTGAACTACTGCCTCCTGATCCATGTACAGATTCTTTAAGAGTACAATTAAGTGTTCTGGTATTCCTATTCTTCACAGTGTTATCCATAATTTGTTATGAACCACACAAATGCCTTTGCATATTCAATAAAACAAATGTAGATACCTTTCTGGTATTCTCTGCTGGTTTTTTTTTTTTTTTTTTTTTTTGCGGTATTGGGGGTTGAACCCAGGGCCTCGCGCTCGCATGCTCTGCAAGTGCTGGACCACTGAGCTGCACACCCAGCCCATTTTTTACTTTTTGAGACAGGGTCTCGCTAAATTACGCAGACTGCCTCTGGTCTTGAACTTGTGATCCTCCTGCCTCCGCCTCCCAAGCCGCTGGGATTACAGGTGTGCACCACTGGGCCTGGCTTGGTATTCTCTGCTTTTGACTAAATTCCATCTGACATCAGCAATGAGGTCCCTGGTTCCACACCTACTTCTGAATCCAGACTGATTTTCAGGCAGTTTCCTGTCTATATACTGCTGTAGTCACTTTTGAATGATCTTTTAGTTAAATTTTACTTGCGTGTGGTATTAATAATATCGTTTGATAATTTCCACATTCAGTTGGATCCCTTTTCTTGGGAATAGGCACAAATATGGATCTGTTGTAGTCAGTTGGTCAGGTAGCTGTTTTCCAAATCTTTTGGCATAAATAAGTGGGAACCTCCAATGCTGCATCTGTTCATTGAAACATCTCTGTTGGTATTCCATCACTTCCTGGAGCCTTATGTTTTACTAATTCCTTCGAGGCAGCTTCCACTTCATGTGTCAGTGTCGTTAGTTACTGTTCATATGCAACCTCTTAAAATGGTTGATCATCTACCATTTTTGGTATAATGACTTGATGTATTCCTTCCATCTTCATTTTATGTTTCTTGTGTTGTTTTTTCCCCTGTAGAATATTTCACTATTACCAGTCAAGGCTTGCATTTTTCTTAATTCCTTAAGCTTGAGATAAAGAGAATATGTTCTTCCCCTTTGGCTTTCCATCTCTAGCCCTTTGCACATGTCCTTATAATATTTAATTTTGTCTTCTCAAGAAATCTCCTGTTTAGTTTTTTAATTTTGTCATGTCTTTTACTTTATCTGCTCAACATTCAAGGGCAAGTTTCAGAGTCTCTTTTGACATATAATTTGGGCTTTTTTCCCCTATCTTTTTAATAACCTTTTGCTTTCCTCATGAATGATGATGTCATGCCACAACTCATCTGGTCTTTGCTCATTGGTGTCTAATGCATCAAGCCTGTTCCTGAGGTAGTCTCTGAACTCAGGTGGAATATACTCAAGTTCATACCTATGCACATGTACATTTATTCTAATTTTCTTCAGTTTCAGTTTGAGCTTACATGTGAGCAGTGGTTGGTCTGATTCACAGCCAGCATCTGCTCTTGTTCTGACATTTGATATTGAGCTTTTCCATTGTCTCTTTCCACAAATTTAGTAAATTTGGTTCCTGTATGTTCTATCAGGTGAATTCCATGTGTATAGTTACTGTTTATGCTGGTGAAAAAAATGTATTTGCAATGAAAAGGTCATTGGTCTGATAAAATTCTATCATGTAATCTCCGACATCATTTCTGTAACGAAGGCCGTAGTTTCCAACTATGGAGCTGCCTTCTTTGTTTCCAAATTTTGTGTTCTAGTCACCAGTAGTTATCAGTACATTCTGGTTGCATGTTGATCTATTTCAGATTTCAGAAGTTGGTAAAAATATTCCCTATCATGATTTGTAGCCTTAGTGATGTGTTTGTAAATTTGAACAATAGTCATATTAAGTGGCCTTCTTTGGAGGCATATGGATATTTTTCTATCACTGACAGCATTTTACTTCAGGACAGATCTTGAGATGTCTTTTTTGAGGATGAATGCAACTGCATTTCTCTTTAATCTGTCATTCCCGTATAGTAGACCATATGATTATCTGATTCCAAATGGCCCATGCCAGCCCATTTTACCTCACTGATGCCTAGAATGTTGATGTTTATGCACTCCATTTCCCTTTTGATGATTTCTAATTTTCCTAGATTCACATTATGTACATTCCATGTTCCAATTATTAATGGTTGTTTACAGTTGTTGTTCCTCATTATGAGTCATGCCACATCAGCAAATGGAGGTCGTGGGGTTTTACTCCATTCCGGTCATTAAGGTGGACTCTACTTTGAGGGGACAATTCTTGTTATCTTTCGAGTGCCTTCCAACCTGGGGGACTCATTTTCTGGCACTATATATGACAATATTTCTGCTATTCATAGTGTTTTCAATGGCTAATTGTTTTGAGAGTGGGCTGCCAGGTCCTGCTCCTTAGTCTGTTTTAGTCTGGAAGTCCAGCTGAAACCTGTCCACCATGGGTGACCCTGGTGGTATCTGTAATACTGGTAGCATGGCTCTCAGCATCACAGCAACACATAAACTCCCACATCCTGCAAACTGGCCATGGTGACACATGCCTATAGTCAACTCACTGAAGAGGATGAGGCAGGAGGGTTGAGAGTTTGAGGCCAAGTAATGTGTAGAGGCTCCCTGAAGAGTATTGATTTTTTGTTTTAGCAACGTTAGTTGGACTCAAACTGCAAAGTCCTTTGAGACTGGTATGAGCTGAAATATCCATTCAGTTCTTTTAGTCTCATGTTGGCTTCGTGGAGTTTATCTTATACTACAAGTTGGGATGAGTCAGAAATTTTGGCAGAGTTTATGTGAAAAATTTAGGGCTCCCTCTCGTTAGCCTGCTCCTTCCCAGGATTTTCCTCTTAACTTTCCAGCTGCTGTGGCCACGTAAAAGTCTGTCAGTCACTCTTCAAGCTAGTAGAGTGCCAAGCTTCTATCCCAGTTTTAGCTGCCTGGCTTAGTACTGACCTGGTCCAGAGGCAAAATTCTATGAAAACCTTCAGTGCTTTTCTAAGTAAAACTCCATCCACCCTCCTCCATTTTCTCATTGCTTTGGTTGCTTTCTAAGGCCTTAGGGTTAATTTTACTATGGTTCCAGTGTTATAGTCATTATCTATGGAAGGGCTAGTCTGATTGGAGTTCCTCCGCTATTCCCATGTAGCTCTCATTTAGGCAAGTAAAGAGGTTTTTAACACTGGGTGGGATTCAGGGGTTGTAGGCTTGAGTGTTAATTTGATGAAATATTGGGAAAGCAGTTCAGAAAGTAAGGAAATGTCAAATATAAATATTTATCATGTCAGAAAACTTTTTCAGGTCTCTCTCCCTCCCTCTCTCTTTCCCTCCCTCTCCTTCTCCCTTTTTCTTTCCCTCTCTCTCTCCTTCCTCCCTCACTTCTGCTCCTTCTACTCTCCCTTTTTAAATTTCCTCCTTCTTCTGCCTTGGTACCATGTCACCTCCCTCATCCTAGAGCCCAGAGCTTAGCAAAGCTAGTATCTGTGAAACTGTCCAAGGACATTAGGATTAAACAAACATTTGTAGGCTGCTGAGGGAATCTAACCACCAACTGTGAAATTTTGCATTCTGAACATTGAGAAGTCAGTTTCTGAATGAAGACTGTCTGTGCTTTAACATGAAACTTCTTCTAATTTTTATTCAAGTGGAAATAGTTTATTCTATATTCCAGATCTTTCTTTTGGTAGCTACTGAGAGGTTCTCCCTGTTAGGGTCTAAGGCTGTAGCAGCTATGGTTGGTTGCTAACAGATGGAATAGATTATTTTTCAGTTTTCTTTTTAAGGAAACATTCTGTTCCTTTTTATTTTTTGTGGTACTTTGGGGTTGAACCCAGGGCCTTGCACATATTTTGCAAGTGTTCTATTCCTGAGCTCCACCCCAGCCCATTTTTAAATGATATTATTTTGAGACAGGGTCTCACTAAGTTACACAGGCTGCCTCTGGTCTTGAACCTGTGGTCCTCTTGCCTCCCCATCCTGAGTCGCTGGGATTACAGTTGTGAGCCACTGTGCCTGGCTAGGAACATTGTATTCTAAATTTCTGTGTCTCTTCCTATTTCTCTACCTATGGTACAACCAACTAGACCATTTTCAGCTTAATTTGTTTTTTTCTTTTGTTTCTAACAGTGACATATAGAACAATCAGTTGAGTTCAAGATGGTCCATGATGTTATTTTAGCCAGCCAAATCACCCCAGCCTCTGAGCAGACAGCTAGCCCATCTGCCACAATGATGGAACACTGATTACACACAAGTCAGGTAGGTAGGATGAAGAGATGATATCTGAAATCCTATTAGATTCAGGCATTCTTCTAGAAGGAGAGACTCAAAGTTTTGCAACTAAAAAACTGGGAGAAGAAAAAAATGTAAATGTTCTTATCATAATTATTCTTATTTCAGAAGGCAGATTTTTAAAGCTTATTACTTCTACCTAGAACATTTGTTTTCTTCAATCTTCTCTTATTTGCTCATGTACTCTTTGAGATATGCATTGGAAACAGATTAGCATACTATAAAAAACTAGTTCTGCAAAACACCTACCTCACAAAATAGCTACATTAATGGTTTAGTGTTCACAGTACTAAAGGGTTGTTTTAGAAAAGGTTCTCTGAAGTGTTCCCTAAAATACAAAATTCCCTTAGTGCCTTTAAAATGAGAATTGCATTACAAAAATCCTATTTAACAGTACATTTTTGGGAACATACAAGGTATGATTGTAAAAGATTATAGCGGATTTTAAGAAAAACTCCAGAACTCATAAATTCAAAGGAGTGGTGTTCCCTTCAAAGTAATCACAGCGTAGGTCTTCACACTTACCTCATCCAAAATGAGGATGACAGTGTCTCCATCACAGTGTTGCTGGAGGCTTGAATGAGATAACTAAGAAAAGTGCAGGGGTGCACTAAGGGTTCAAGAAATTGTAGTTTTTGTCTTCAAATCCAGGGAGGCTACAATTACTCAAATCATTCATCACTGAAACTTCAATCTGAAAACTGTTCTCTCAGCCTCACTGATCATTTATCTTGGGTCTGTGGGGTGAATTTGGAGCCATGGAGAGTGAGGTAGCTGAAGGAGTGTGTGTGCATATGTGTGTGTAGTGTGTTAGACATGTGTGCACTTGTTGGGGGTTCCTACAATGGACCCCCTGGCTAGGGTCTTTCTGGCCAGCCTGAGGGACAGACTTCTGTCTTCTAGGCCCAATGACTCTTAGCTGACCTCTGACCTACATTCTAGTCACTCACTCCTCCCCCTTGCATGGAGTGATCAAAGATGGCCCCTGACCAGCTAGACCCTGTCCTGACCACCTCTACCTTGATTGGTCAGTCTGAGCCTCCTGATTGGCTCCCAAAGGAGAATCTGTGATTGGACCACTCTACATCTTACCCATCTATCCAAAGTGCACCCCCAAATCACCTTCTTTGCATAACTGCCCCGCCTGGCAGGTATGACAGTTTACCTGTCATACCTGTCAGGGAATGCGCCCTGATTGGCTGCTCCCAGTACACATCCCCTTCCAGGAGCCTATATAAACAGGCCCCTGGACACCCCTTGCACCCTCTTGTCTTCATCTGCTATCTGGACCCCATCACCTTGATCCAGCGCTCCCCAATCCTGTGGCAGACTACAATCTAGCTGACGTGTCAAGCTCAGGGGCCCTGAAGTGCCAAAGGCACCTAGGAAGGCATGAAGCACCCTCCAATTCCTCCCAACCCTGGAAAGGAGGAGGGTAGAGAAGGTGAGCTGTGAGAGGCAAGACCAGCGGACTTCTGGCATCTTCTAGGAAACATCAGACCTGTGTAGCATAAGAGCTGTGACTTCACCGGGGCAGCAGCAGCCTGTGCTGCTTGCCTCTGGGCTGCCACTTATAAAGGGCTGCTTGATGGTTGCCCCCCTCTGTGGGAGTAACCTAATAAAAGTTCCTGTTCCCTTTTTGTTTAGAAGGCCTCCTGAAGTCCTTCTTTGGCGCCTCCGGCCAAGCTCCTATCCCGATCCTGAGGGTTCCCGACACCCACCTAGTGTCAGGGCAAGGCTCTGATCCCTTAGGCAGGCCGGAGCCAACCCCCAACATGCACTGAGATTTATTTACTTGTTTTTATGAGCCCTTTAAGTTATTGATCTCCAAGGACACACACTCTCTCTCTCTCTTTCTCTCTCTCTCTCTCTCTCTCTCTCTCTCTGTGCATGCGTGTGTGTGTGTGTGTGTGTGTACATACATGTATACTATGGTATACATATGGTTTGTCTCCACCAAAATTCATATTGGGGGTTAATTGCTCAGTGAGGCTGGCAGTGTGGAAAAGTGGGACTTCCTGGGAGGTGTCCAGATCATGTGGTCTAAGCCCTCATGAATGGATTAATGCCTTTTGCCAGTGAGTTCCTGCTGTCCTAGGACTAGGTTAGCTACCCCAGAACAGGTTGTTGTAAAGCAAGGGAAGCCTTTGTGTTCTCTCTTCTGCATGTGCTTGCTTACCCTTCTGCCATGAGTGGAGGCAGCACAAAGCCATCGCTGGTGCCGTGCTCTTGGACTTTCCAGTCTCTGTGTTGTAAGCCCAAATGAAGTTTCCTTTATAAATTACCCAGTCTCAGGTATTCTGTAATAGCAACAGAAAACAGACTGAAACATTATGTACATGTACACATACATACAAGAATCACATGTGTAACAACAATTACATATTTAATTTGGCAGGGTGGAAGAATAAAGGTAGAAATGCTGTGTGTCTGTAGCAGGGGGTATAAATCTAAATGTTTACAGCAGTGGGTTGCAATCTTTGCTATATATTCCAGCACCCTGGGAACTTGAAAAAATCTTCATCCTCCGTAACAACCTGTACTAGTTATTTCAAATCCTACAGAAGGAGGCATCAGTAGTTTTTAAGGCTCCTGGGTGAGAATTGGAACCCTATGTTGGGGTCCCCCATGCCAGATGCACACTGCCATCAGCTGGGGAGCTCGTACAACTCACCAATACCTGGGCCCCACCTGTCAGAGATTCTGATTTGATTATGTGGAGTGGAACCTGAGTCTGGGTTATTTATTTATTTAAGTTCTGCACTTGATTCCAGTGTGTAGCCCAGTCTAGGAACCAGTGGCCTCAGGAACCCAGCTGGTAAAGGAGGTGAGTGAAGAGGATGCAGGGATGGTCTCACAAAGCAGGCGTGCATATGCTGTAAGGGGCCAGCTGCTGTGCAGGCCACTGTAGGAAAGTGGGCCCAGCATGACCAGCTTTTCTATTCTTCAGATGATACTGAACATTTAGATGTTTATGTTGTTGTTAGTGCCGTCGAATCAGGTCTGACTCACAGTGATCCTCACGGGGTTTTCAGTGGCTGATTGTTTAGGGATTGCTTTGGGAGTGGATTGCCATGTCCTTCTCCCATTTTTGGTGCTGGGGATTGAATCCAGGTCCTCAGAGAGTGTGGAGTAGCACTCTACCAACTGAGCCCAACTCCAGCCCCAGATGCTTATGTGGAAATGTCTAAATGTTTTATTGTGATAAAATATGTATAATGTAAAATTCACCATTTCATGCACTTGTAAGTATAGAGTTCAGTGGCATTAAGTACATGGATATTAATGTGCAACTGTCCTCACCATCCATCTCCAGAACTGTTTCCTTCTTCACAAACTGAAACTCTGTACCCATTTAAATACTAACTCCCCAGTCCCTTCTCCCTTCAGCCTTTGGTAACCTCTATTCTACTTTCTGGCTGTTTGAATTTGACTACTCTATAAGTGGAATCATATGATATTTGTTATTTTGCCACAGGCTTATTTCACTCAGCATAATGTCTTCAGGGTTCATCTGTGCTATAGCATGTGCCAGAATTTCCTTCCTTTTTCAGGCTGGATGATATTCCACTGTATGTATAGACCACGTTTTGTTCATTCATCTGTTGATGGACACTAGAGTTGCTTAGTCTTTTAACTACTGTGAATAATGCAGCCAAGAACATGGGTATATAAATATCTGTCCAAGGTGCCTGATTTCAGTTCCCTTAGGCATATATCCAAGAGTGGAATGGCTGGAGCATGGTGTAATTATGCTTAGGAACCACTGCACTGAACCCCCTGATTAAATGTTTGGAACTAATTCCAAACTTAAAATAGCAGTAACAACAACAAGCAACCCAGGAATTCTACTGGACTAGCTTGAGATCCCAAGGTACTTGTATAATGCAATTGTTTCTGTTGAATGATTCAAAAATTCACAGATTACCTTTTTCTGGGCCTCAGTTCCCTCATCTGCAAAATGAGATTGGACTGCATCATCCTGGGTTCTGTTTTGTTCAAACAGCTCACGATGTCCGAGTCAGTATGATTCTAGTTTGATTGTGGTTCTTACTCTTTCCTGTGGAGCTTGAACCTCAGGACTAGCCTTTAGCATCTTGGTTCTCAAATCACCAAAGCCCCCATGATTCTTGCTGTCTAGATAAGACAAGGGGATCAGATCAGACACATTGTTTGGGTCCAATCTGACACAGTAGAGTCTAAATCAGCCAAGATCAAACCTGTTTGCACTAGCCACAGAGCAGTCCGTATGCCCTTTTAAGGAAAGAATAATCTATTTTCCAGTCCCAACAAATTTCAACCACATTTGAACAGAACAGATCACATTTCCAAACTGGAGGTAAAAGACTGCTTCAGTAGTAACATGATTCTTTGTATGTTTGTGACAATCTCTTAGCAGGAGCTCTTTGTTGGTGCTTGAAAAGAATATGTGGGTCTAGCCTTTTGAAAATTTGTTTGCTTATTTTTATGAGCCCTTTAAATTACCAATCTCACAGGACTAAGGCCCATACAAACAGCTACTCCCAGAATCCTTTGGGGCTTCTCAATTCTCAGGCAATTTGTGTGTCTATATTTTTGTACCTAATGGATTTCAGTTTGAACCTTAATACTATTTAAACAGACCTGCAGCTTCTTTAAATTCTTATTTTTCTTTCCCTACCTACTTTTAACTTGATTCTGATTTTTTTCCCTAAAATTCTCACCAAAGGGAAACCAGTGTTCATGCCTGCAAGAAATGCACCAACAATTTATTCATGTCAGGGTTTCACGTCATTTGTGATTCATGCTGACAGATGTCTTTGATTTCTATTGATGCTGAAGAAGGCATGGGATGTCCACCTACTAGAGCTACCGTTTCCTTACTCTGGGACTTTGGACAAGTGGGACCTTGGTTTGGCATTTGTAAAATGAGTACTGTCAGTCATATGAGGATGTGGCAAAGATTAAATGAATAATATATGCATCAAATTAGAGAAGAAACATGATATAGAACAAGGATTCAACAAATAGGGGCCATTAGTGATAATCTTTAATGTCATCCTGGCCATTGAGAGGGAAACAGAGGCTGGAAACAAGCTTGGCTTGATTGTAATCTTTGGCAAGTGACTTACTCACTGGGCGTCAAATGCTACATAAACTTTTCTTTTTCAGTACCAGGGAGTTGAACCTAGGGCTTTGCTCATACTAGGCAAGTGCTCTACCACTGAGTCACACCCCTAGCCCCTTTCTTATTTTTTTATTTTGACTCAGGGTCTTGCTAAATTGTGCAGGGTGCCTCTGGCCTCGCCCTCACCATCCTCCTGAATCAACCTCCCACGCAGCTGGGATTACGGGTGGGCCACCAGCTGCATCATTTGTTTAATAAGCAGATATCAGTTGCATATAAAAGTAGGCAGGCCCTGTGGTAGGAGTTGGAGTAGAAATGGGACACACCCAGCTCTTAGCTGCTGACTAGCTTTTTGAAGAAGACAGATGCCCCAAGGTTGTGGACAGGAGTTAGAAGAGCTTGACAAATCTCAGGCAGGAGCCTGGGGGACCAACGTTGCCAGGGTGCATTAACATTTGGCTGGAGTCACAGCAATTTCAGGTAGGGACAGTTAGGGGCCTCTGATGAGCTTAGTGGTTCTGTTTGCTGCTGTCTAATTGGCATCATTGCCTGTGTTCTGCCAGCTCCTCACCCACCCCTGCAGCGAGGCAGAGGCCCTCCTCCTGGGCATCAGGGCAGAAAATAAGGTTTTGTACAAACTGTTATATGTAAACTTCTTGTTGACTGACTCTGATAGGAAAACCACAGAAAACCCCCAGTGCTTTGTTATTTGGTTTGCAGCAACCTCACCACCAAAAGTGACCAGCTGGGTTCCTGTGTTTCATTTCAACTCCTAGTTGAAAGCAAATCATTCTTTGTTAATCGCATTGTACTTGTGAAACACCATGTTTGAGGAAGCGTTTTAAGGCAGAAATAGCCTTGAGGTCTAGTTCCCTTGTTTTTTAATTTAGAATGAAGGGAATTCTCTCATCTGACTTCCCCTATAGCCTGCAGGCATTGGCATTCTTAAGCAGCCTGCACACAAGAAAACAGATCATATTTTAAAAGGATTTTTTTTCCCTCTCTCCATTTACCTCTTGTACCATTCAAGGGAATATGCAAAAAGGGGAATCTTCTATTTTTTTTGTAATGCCTTAAAAATAATATCAAACCATCAGTCTTTGCCATTTCCTATTGTCTAGGGGAATTGGCACATGTCTTCACTGCTAAAAGAATGTTCTCTTTGTGTTGCTTTGCATTGCAAATGAGCTTCATTCCTGGAAGACCTAGCAGAGCAGAGAAGGCACCTTTACCATTTGAGTTTGCTGCTGCCCAAAGGGGTATGAGTCCATGGTGATTGTTGGACAGAATGCTTGTGGCCGGAAAGTAGTGGCTCTGGTTTCCTGGCCACTCCTGAGACCCCCTGGAGACCACTGGGCTCAGCACACGTGCAGAAAGCAAGGATTCAGGACCAGAATGGGGACAGGGACCCCTTTAGTTATAGATAGGGAGAGAGAGAAAAAGAGGGAGAGAGACAGGGAGAGAGAGAGAGGGAGAAAAAGAGAGAGAGAGGAGGGGGAGGAGGAGGAGGAAGAGGAGGAGGAGGAGGAGGAGGAGGAGAAGGAGAGGGAGAGGAGGAGAAGAAGGAGAGGAGGAGGAGGAGGAGCAGAAGGAGGAGGAGGAGGATAGGGAGGGAGGGAGGGGGAGTTTGGTTAATTTGAAATCACGTATATCGTGAATCATGCTGTAGGAGCAGCAGGCCTCCGGGTTCTTGTGAGGAGCCCAGGCTGGGGCAGTGGACTACCCTGGACTACCGTGTGGTTGGATTAGTGAATCCCTAGGCAGCCCCGGTCCCCTGCTACCTTTGTACACATCCCCAGGTCTTCCTTTTACATGACTTCCTTTAACATTTTTTTTCCCTCTTAGAGTCCTAGCAGCTGTCATGTCCCTGTATTAACCTGAGACAAATGTTGAAAAGGTAACCACTCTTGGAGCCTGTGCTTCAGCATCCCTCTTTCTCCTAGCCCTGCCGCCGCTTCCCCTGCCTGCCTTATGTTATAATCATTAGTCGCATGTCCAGGTCCCCCCTGGCTGGCTTAGCTGCCTTTCTGCATGGCCCCAATCCCACCTTTTCCTGTTTTGTGGTCCTGTCTGTCTCTCCACTAGATTAAGCATCTTGAGCAAAGGGGCTACACCGTTCTTCTGTGTACACTGGGCACCCCCAACACAGTCAACATGTACCTAGTAGGCATTCAGTAAGTGTTAGCTGCATTGGCTTGCCACATATGGTTCACATTTTCTAGGAATGTCTGTTTGTTCTGATTATCTGCCAGCCAAGTGTACTCTTGGGTAGAGGAAGGGAAATGGACTAAAAGATGTGGTTCAAGGGGTAGTCAATAGCCTGCTCATAATTACTAGTGGGAATGGAATAAGCATAAACTTTCTTGCATAACTAATCAATATCTTAATATATCTCCATTAGTGAGGGTATATTTTATGTTATTGATATTAAATATCTACCTATTGTGTCTGGAAGGTTTCAGGATAATTGTTATTGATGATTAAAACCTTGTCAGCTGTTAAATGTAGATTTTTTAAAAAAAATGTATGATGATTGGCCGAGATTTATTTTTCCTGTGTTGCTATAAGCCAGATTCTCCATTAAGCTATAAAATATTATGAAGCACTTGAAGCAATGTAATGTGATCCAAACACACAGTTATAACTCATTTCATTATTAGTCACATGTGCCAAGACATTAGCATAGCAGTTAACTAGTACTGGGATAAGCTTGGTGCTCAGGAATATATTTTAACAATGCAATTGCATTAGCACTGCTACAGTTTAATTATCCAATGGTTATAATCACATGCTTAATGATAATTAGGCAATGCAATGAGTGTTGACATGGATTTTTGACGCAGAATCTCTAAATACAAAAATCCTATCTGGAAAGTGGTGTGATACATGCAACATCATTAGGTAGGTTTCAATTTGTTAGATGCAACTCTGTTTCATTTAACTGTCCTCTGTGGTCCATGGTACCTGAATTGTAGCTATTCAGAGATGGATTTGGAAGATGGTATAAATATTCTGTGCTGTTCTCGTATTTTCCTGTACTGTCACAAAGATATGGCATCACATCACCCACGCTGCTGTTCATACCCAAATGTAGTTCAGAAATCCAGTTCATGTGATTGGTTTTCCAGATTTTTGCTGTAACAAGTAGAGTATCACGTCTCCCGATGGAAAGCTGCTGTGGCAGATTGCATGAATGGCCCCAATTCTTCACCCTCCCTATGGCCACATCCTTTACAATGTGACTTTGCATTTCCTGTCATACCAGAGGAGTGATGTTTCCCTGGCTTGTGATTGAGTTTGACTATGTGACTTGCATTAGGCTATTAGAAGTCACACGACTTACCCCTCACTTTCCTGATCTTCTTGGGTTCTGGTTCTGCTAAATTTTGCATCGTGGGCCTGGGATTTAGCTCAGTTGGTAGAGCACCACTCTGCAGTCTCTGAGGTCCTGAGTTCGATTTCCAGCACCACAAAAAAATGGGAGATGGACATGGCAATCCATTCCCAAGGCAGTCCTGAAACAAACAGCCATTGAAAACCCTATAAGGGTCGCTATGTGTCAGACACGACTCGTTGGCACCTAACAAAAACAACAACAACAGATGCATTGTGGGGTTTTATGTTAGATTTTACTTGGTCCTACAATGAGAATGTACCCTTATCCTCAACACCTTCAGGGCTCCATTATTTTTTGTCCAACACTGATTAATACTTCAATCCACACTCCACCCAGAATTATCTTCTCCAGGAAGCTCCCAGCCCCTTGCCTCCCATACTCCTCACTGCCTTGCAGGGCTGCATTTATTGCCTTGTCTTATAATTACTGGCTTCTTTTTCTCTGAGTTCCTGGAGGACAAGGACATATTTTCTTTTATTACCAGTGCCCAGCACAGTTCTGGCCACATACGAGGTACAAGGCAAGACTTACAGTTTCATCCTTTTTTTTTGTTTTGTTTTTGTTGTCACCTGTCACATTCCAAAACAGGATTTGAGTCATATTAAAGAAATTGAAAAACACAGGGTAAAATTAAGTAGATAAAAATTGGGAAGCCAGATGTAGTGGTACGCATCTGTTGTCCCAGCTACTTTGGAGGCTAAGTCAGGAGAAGATCATCTGAGCCCACAGTTTGAGGCCAGCCTGATCAACATAGTGAGACTTCATCTCAATACAAAACACAACACAAAACAAAAAATGGGGAGAAAGAGGAAATATAGAGATGAAGACATGAAGAAACCAAGATTCAAGTCAGAGCCCCAAATGCCAGGAGATGCTGTAGATTTGTTATATAAGCTTCTGAGTGTTAAGCTTCTAAGTAGTCAAAGAAAAGAGGGAAATAGGAATGCTTGTAGTGCTCACAGTTTTTAGATATTTTGCAGTAGTAGATGTATGATCAGTAGGCACACTGAGAGATGCTTCACATCTTTAGCCATAAGAAAATGCAAATCAAAACTCAATGAAAGATCACATCATATCACGGGATTGTTTTAAATGAAAAAGACTAATAAGATCAAGTGCTGGTAAAGATGTAATGCAACTGGAACTCTGACACACTGCTGGAAACAGGATCAAGAAGTGTGTTAGTTACTTCTCAGCACTGTGAAAAAGTACCTGAGAAAACAACTTAGGGGAAGAAGGACTTCGTTTGGCTCATGGTTTCAGTCCATGGTTGGCCAGCTCCATTGCTTTACTGGGGTAAGGCAGAACATCATGGTGACAGGAACATGTGGTGGAGGAATCTGTTCACCTCATGGCAGCTAGAAAGCAGAGAGCAGAGAGTGGTCCTGTGCTTGGAAGGTTCCTCCCCCTTTTGCTTTTGTTCCATCTGGGTCCCTAGCCTATTGGATATGCCTCCCACATTCAGGGCAGATCTTCCCCCCTCACCTGCTGTCTCAAATGCCAATCATCTCTGGAAACACCCTCACAGACATAGCTAGAAGTGTGCTTTACTAACCATCAAGCTGGCTCTCAATCCAATCAAGTAAATAATCCAGATTGACCATCACAAAAAGTTTGGCAGTTTCTTGTGAAATTAAACATACATTTATCCTACGACACAGCAGCTCCACTAAGTTTCTAGCTAGAAGAGTTATTCATGACTTGTACACAAAAGACACAACTTTATTCACAATAGCTAAGAAATGTAAATAATTGTCAATGTGTGAATGGATAAACAACTTTGATATATTCATAAAATGGAATACTACTTGATAATAAAAATGAAAAAATTGCTGGTGCATGTGACAACATGGATATATTTCAGACATTACCCAAGAAGCTAGACCAAAAAGATACATATGATTTCATTTACATGAAGTCCTAGTTGTTGTTAGGTGCTCTCGAGTCGGTATCCGACTCATAGTGACCCTGTGACCCTGAAACACTATTGTCAGTGCTTCTCTGCTGTTCATAGGGTTTTCAATGGCAGATTGATTTTTGGGAATGGGTTGCTGGGTCTGTCTGCCAAGCCTACAGCACCTGGCGTTCCCAGGTGATTTCCCATCCAAGTACTAACCAGGCTCGACCCTACTTAGCTTCTGAGATCTGATGGGATCCGATGCCACAGGGCTAGGGCTGCAGGCACAGTCATAGAGGAGAGATTAAATTTAATCTATGACAGAAATAAGATCAGTGGTTGCCTGAGATGGGTGCAAGTTTTGGAAACTACTGAAAAAAAGCATGAGAGAATATTCTGGTGCAATGGTAATGTTCTAAGTGACAGGTCAGCAAATATCTTCTGTAAAGGGTCAGCTAGTAAATAGGCATTCCCCATCAGAAGGTCTGTGTTACGACTACTCAACTCTTGGTCGTGGCACAAAAAGCAGCCACAGACACAATATGCAAATGAGCAAGCATGACTCTGTCCCAATAAAATTTTATTTGTGGGCAAAGAAATTTGAATTTTATATATAGTTCACATGCAATAAAATATTATCTAAATTTTTTTCCAAGCATATAAAAGTATAAAAACTATTCTCAGCTTGTTGGCCACATAGGAATAACCATTGGGTCATAGTTGGCCAACTCTGGTCCTAAATCCTAACTGGGTTGGTGGTTATCTGGGTATATCTAATTTGTTTATTGTTACTGTTGTTAGGTGCCATTGAGTTGGTATCCGACTCATAGCGACCCTCATAGGGTTTTCAATGGCTATTTCGGGATTGCCTTGGGAGTGGGTTGCCAGGTCCTTCTTCCATTTTTGCGGTGCTGAGAATTGAATTCGGGACCTCAGAGATTGCAGCGCAGTGCTCTACCAACTGAGCTAAATCCCAGCATCTAATCTGTAAAGCCCACTAAATTAAATCCTAAATCTTTGTGTTTATTTTATATTTAATTTAAAGTATAATATAAATTATATTTAAAATAAGACTCAGAATTCCCATAAGATAAAAATATGTATTTATCAACCATTTGAAACTCAGCTTTTGAGAATAGAATTTATTTTCTCTAGGTTTAAATGAGGTGAGAGTTATGTGGTTACTTGAATTGTGGTGCTGGAGACGTCTATTGAATATACCATGGACTGCCAAAAGAACCAACAGATCTGTCCTAGAAGAGGTACAACCAGAGTGCTCCTTGGAAGCAAAAATGGCCAAACTGCGTCTTACATATTTCGGACATGTAGTCAGGAGAGAACAATCCCTGGAGAAGGACATCATGTTTGGAAGAGTGGCAGGTC
>VMDO01015115.1:2500-15632 GCA_007922755.1 Pedetes capensis | reverse complement strand
AGCAAGTGTTTCGATCTGCTGTACATAGGGTCGCTATGAGTCGGACTCGACTCGACGGCACCTAACAACAACAACAACATGTAGCTACTGGTGCTCTGATTTTTTACCTGAATATAGGTTTTGCTTGGCCTGCAGTGTTGTTAAAAAAGATACATTTGAACCTGACTAGCTCTTGCCAGGCAACTCTCTCTAGTTTCACAGCTCCCATCTTTCCCTGTTACCTTTTTATTCTTTTCTGTCGATCTCTCACCATTGTTATATTTTAATTGTTTCTCCCATAAATAGTATATATTTGGGCCCCTTACTCATTTTTATCTATTTGTATTATTTTTAAGTAACTCCTATGGTTTCAACTGGATCAGTAGACAACTTCTTGATAAATGGAGAAATTGAGGTTGTCCAAGATTTTGCTTTACTTAGTTCTACAATCAACACCCGTGGAAGCAGCAGTCAAGACACATTGCATTTGGAAAAGCTGTTGCAAAAGACCTAAAGTGTTGAAGAGTAAAGATGTCACATTGAAGATGAAAGTGCACCTGACTTATGCCATGGTATTTTCAGTCACCTCATGTGGTTGTGAAAGTTGGACATTGAATAAGGGAGATAGGAGAATAATTGATGCTTTTGAATTATTGTGCTCAAGACGAATATTGAATGGACTGCCAAAAGAACCAACAGATCTATCCTAGAAGAAGAACAACCAGAGTGCTCCTTGGAAGTAAGGATGGCCAGAGTATGTCTTATGTATTTTGGACATATTATCAGGAGGGACCATTCCCTGGAGAAGCACATCATGTTTGGGAGAGTGGCAGTTCATAAACAAAACAAAACAAAACAAAAGACCCTCAACTAGATGGATTGATACAGTGTTTTCACCAATGGGCTTAATCATAAAAAAGATCGTGTGCCTGGCACAGAGTCAGGGGGTGTTTCATTCTGTTTTCTATAAGGTCACTATGAGTAGGACCCAAATTGATGGCACCTAACAACAACAATGGTTTGAATGTGTCTCCTAAAAGTTTATGAGTTGGAACTTAATCCCCAAATTCAAATGTTAATAGTATTTGGAGATGGGACCTTTAATTAGAAGCACATGAGGTCATGAGGATGGGGCCACTATGATGGCATTAGAGGCTTTAAAAGAAGAGGAACAGAGATCCACATTGGCATGCTTGTTCTGTGTCACTATGCTGTGATGAAGCAAAAAAGTTCTCACAAGAAACCTAGTAAATGAGTATTATGTTCTTAAACTTCCCATCTTCCATTACTGTGAGCCAAATTAACTTTTATTCTTTATAAAGTACCCAATCTCAGGTATTTTACCATAGCAACAGAAAGTAGATAAACACAGCATCTTTAATTTGTGGAACAAAATATGAAGGTAGGGACCTTGGCAGTTCTTCTCAGTACTGTTCTCCAAAGCTTAACAGACTACCTAAACATGTTAGGAGTTGAATGAACATTACTGGATATGTGAATAAGTGTGTAGATACATAAGTGTTCTTCTGACAATCCTCATTATACTCTTTCTTAATAAGGGAGTTTTGATAATAATTGAGAAGGAACACATCTGAAATGAAGTGATGAAACGAATACTTGCACCTTCTAGGCATGGATGATGGAAAGTGTAGACGAAGTTCTTTCATCTAGACCTGTGCTGTCCAATACAGTGTACATGTGGATATTTAAACTTAATTAGAATAAAGCAAATTTGCTTTTCTCAGTTGTACTAGCCACAATTCAAGTGCTTACCACGTGTGGATAGTAGCTATGTATGAGGAGGCACAGATATAATTTCCTTCATGACAGGAACTTCCATTGGACAGCACAGATCTAAGACACCTACTGTTTGTCCTGAACAACTACAAAAAAACAGAAAAACAGTACTTAACAAATAATAAATCTTCAGTGTCAGTTACTGAGGTATATGAGGGATTGGCAAATTATGACTCTGGAGCCAACCTGTTTTTGTAAATAAAGTTTTATTGGGATGCAGTCACACTCATTTGCCAATATATTGCCTGGCTGCTTTTGCAGTATAATGGCAGAACTGAGTAATTGCAATAGAGATTATATGATCCAAAGGCACAGAATGTTTACTACTGTATTTCATCCTTTACAGAAAAAAACTTGCTGACCTGGGCTGTATAGCATGAAACTGATTTACATTTATGGTGTTTATATTTAAGTGCCTTTTGGCATAAACTCTACCTCTATGCTAAAAAGCAAGTGGAAGAAAATAAAAATCTTATTTTTTTTCAGCTCAGAGTTAATCACTGTTAACCTATTGGGTGTATCCATTTGGTCTCCCACCCCCATATTTTTGTATTTTTTGATCCTCTAAAATACAAAATTTGTAAAATATATTTTTCAAAATTGGTATCCTAGAATACAAACTTTATTTTCAGCCCTTATTTCTATGCTATCCACATTTTCTTTCAGGTAAAATATTTTGTGATGTGATATTCTAATGGCTGTATTTTATTCCCTTATGTGGTTCAATAATAAGAACTTATTTAATCAATATCTTGTATCTATAGATTTGGATGATTTATCATTAATATGAGCATAGCTTTCATTATCTTCTGTTTTTCACGTATATATCCTCTTTTATATTCTATTATTTTAACTGAAATAAGTAGGACACAGAAGGGCAATATAATTCTCATGTGGATGCTAAAAAATCAATTAAAATGTAGAATAGTGATTACTGGTTGTTGCGAAGGGTGGTAGTGGGAGGTAAGAGAGGTTATTTAATGGGTACCCAAACGTGGTTAAATAAATGTAATAAATTATAGTGTTTTATGGTGGGTGACTATAGTTCATAATAACCTATTATATATTTTATGGATAACTAGAAGAGAGGAAAGTAAAGTCTTTAAGTACAAAGTAATAGTAAGGAGATGGAGATGTTAATTACCTTTGTTTGATCAGTACATGTTGTACACATGTAGTGAGTAGTTTTAAGTTCTTTAAAAACACCTCTTCAACCTGTACTTTTTATTTGTAAAAAATTCATCCAAGCCAATATCTTTGAATAACTTCTAAGTCAGATCTGAAATCTAATATTCATCTTCCTGTCTTCCTTAATTTTGTATGTTTGATCTAGACTTTAAATTCTGATAATTTTAATTCAATGCACTGTTTTTGCATTATATGATATTGCATTCAAGAATAAATTTTGATATTTGTATAGGTGTTATAATCAGATTTACAGCAATTATTTAAATTTATCTCTATGGTTGGCTTATTTTAACATTTATCACCAGTTCTTTTAGTTCTTGACTTCTGTATTCTTAAAATCTTAGTTTTGTTTGTAGCTTGATTGCATTTCATCACATGACCTTTTCTGGAGGAAAGACAGATGAGTAATATGGTTAGCCTTTGCATATCTGAAAAGAGTTTTATCTTTTATTTACACAAAGAAGACAAATAGGCTTTTGTTTTTAAACTCTATAGATCATTCTTAATTATTTTCTGGCAATTAATGTTATAGAAGAGAAGTCTAAGGCTGATCTAATTGTTTTCACTTTCATAGGTAATCTATTGTTTCTTATTTGAATGTTTGAAGGATATTTTCTTTATATAGTTTTTAAAAATTATAAAAATTAATGTCCCTTTTAATTGATTTTTTTTCTGGTTCACAATGAATCTTTTTAAGCAGAAAACATCATATATATATTTCTTCAGCCCAAGACAGCTTCATTTTGGCTTCGGTTATTACTCTGGTTTTACTTATTCCAGTATTTTATTTAGAAATACTGAATATCCATATCTTTACTTTTATTTTTCCTTCTCCATTTTTCTTCTGTCAACTCTCAGTGTTTTAATCTGGGCCTAGTAAAGTTGAGAAAGCACTGAGTGTTAATTCTGTGATTCACTGATTTGACTTTTTATTTTATTTTATTTATCATTGTAACTATGAATATGCTATTGTTTTTGGTTTTGATGGTCTTTCTTTGTCTTACCTGTCTTTTTCTCCAAATTATTCTGTTGTTCTCTCTACACATTGTCTTTTTAATAAAAGCATTGTCTTATATCCTTTTAAGTTTCATCTTTTCTTATCTTCTATGTTCCTAGGTAAAATATTTTCAGAAGTACAATCCGTCTCTTGGTCTTCAAGATATTTTGTCTGATTTCTTTTGCCTGGCTGCATTTTTGCATAACCCTATGAGATGGTCTTTTCTCTTTGAATGAAGCAAGAACTATATAATTTCAGAGGTTTCCAAATGACAATGTTAGTCAACTTGCCTGCGCTTGGCCCTTTTCTCTGCCCATCTGGCTCATGGTTAATTCTCCTCATTTCTTTAGTGTGAAGACATGCTGAAGGACACAACTCTGTGAGTGCAAATTCCTCTGTCTAACAGACAACTCAGCTCCAGGGATTCTGAGTTCATTGCCCAGTTCCCTGGTACTCTGAAACAACATACACACAAAGAGACTGCAATTCTTAGAATGGTCCATATCGGTTCTTCTTGTTTCTGTTCTCCCAGGCTTCAAAGCACCATTTTTCCTGTGGAGATTACATTTCCCAGGTTGCAATGTAACTCTTCTGTACAGAAAGTCTTTTTTTTTTTTGAAGAGGATGTAGAAACTACTGTTTTCTGAAGGGAATATTGAAAATTGTGAGGAGGCCACATTGCAGAGGCACATTCCCTACACAGATTTTTGGGTTACACACACCCTTGATTTGTGAATAGGGGGTAGGGTATGAAGTGTAGTTCTATCCTCTTCAGCAGCCTCACCTTTATAGTCTCTGAAGTTTTTTCTTTCATAAAAGAGCATATAGTATAAAGTGAAATTTTGGATCTATCTTAGTTTCTCCTACATGTCCATCAGCTTGTTGTGCTGTGGGGGCTTGTGTGTTGCTGTGATGCTGAAAGCTATGCCTCAAGTATCTCAGATACCAGCAGGGCCACCCATGGTGGGAAGGTTTCAGCTGAGTCTCCAGACTAAGACAGACTAGGGAGAAGGACCCAGCAGCCCATTCCCAAAACAATTAGCCATTGAAAACCCCATGAATAGCAGAAAAGCACTGTCAAATATAATGTTGGAGAATGAGCTCTCCCAGGCTGGAAGACATTCAAGAAATGACTAGGGAAGAGTTGCCTGTTCAAAATGGAGTAGACCTTAATGATGGAAATGGAGTAAAGCTCCTGGGACCTCCATTTGCTGATGTAGCACAATTCAAAATGAGAAGAAACATAGTGTCTGCAACATTGGGTCCAGACATAAAACAATTGTGTGCATGGCAGAGTGTTGGGTAGTTTTTTGTTCTGTTGTACATAGGGTGGCTATGAGTCAGGTCTGACTCAATGGCACCCAACAACAAAGAAAATATTAGTTTAGCTTAATACATAGTAAAGGTAGATCTTTGGATTAGATTGATGATTATCCTGGGGTTTTTTCCCTGGGGGTTTTGGATTTTCCCAGTGGCTTTACAGTCATTTAGTGGGAAGTTAGGAGAGTATATTAATCTGTTGGTGTTGCTATAACAAAATACTTGAGGCTGGGTAACTTAAGTAAAGATGCTTATTTGGCTCACAATTCTGGTGGCTTGAAGGTCCAAAGATGATGGTGCTGGTGTCCTGGTGAAGACCTCCTGACTCCATCACAAAATGGTGCAGAAGTGTGCAGAAGGAGCACATGTAGGGACAGGGAGGTAAGAAACTGGGGGAGAGGTCAGGTTCATTCCTTTAACAATCTTCTCTCAAGTGAACTAACCTGTTCCTAGCTACCCACACCCAGGAGGCAGGGTTAATCCATTTATAAGGATGGAGCCTCCATGACCTAATTAGTTTGCACTAGGTGCCACCTCTTAAAGTTTCTACCACCTCAGCACTGCCACGCTGGGGACCAAACTTTGAACACATGACCCTTGGGATGACAAACTACATGCAAATCATGGCAGGGAGGTTGCACTGGGTAGGTGATTACTAGCCTTTCCAGTGTAATACTTTCCCCGTGGTAATACTACCCAGTAGTAATACTTTCAGTTGAATACTTGACTTGTTTTCTCTAAATTGATCATTCTTCCCTCTGACGACAGCTGTAGTGTTACTGAGATCTCCATGATTTCAGTGTTCCTTCCATGAGCATCTGTCTAAACTTGCCTCTGAGGGGGGGGGCACTCCTTTTTCTCCTTGCTGCACAATTCAAATTGCATTTTAAAGGAACATTTTAAAAGAGGGTTATATAATGATTTCCTCAAATCTGCGGTCCTTGGTATGGAAGCATTAAAAAAAAAAACCTGCAGATTATGAGCAAAAAAATAAATCATTTCCTTGTATGCTTTGGTTTGACAAAGGGATAACAAAGCTGTCGTTGGTCCCACTGGCAACTTACAACTAAGAATTTTCTGTGTCCTGTTGAAGCTTTCAAGAACTTTCTGAATCAGAAGGTCAGTTTTGTGGTGAGCTCTTGCTGTTTACTTTAGAATTTAATTATACAGTGTGGAGACATCTTGGCTCAAGAGATCTGAGTGTATATAACCAATTTTGAACAGCGGGAAATCAGTAAAGAAAAAAATGATGAGAAAACTGGAATTTAAGCTGTGGTCTCTGCTTCATCACTACAGAAATTTACTAGGAAATAATTTTCTCATTGAAATATTAATGGTAGGAGATGTTAGTACCTGAATGCCAAAAGAGGGATTCCAATGAGGCTTGGTATTTATGGAACATGCATTATTCATGAGAGATCTGAAGTTCTTCGCAGGTATTTACACACAGTGCCACTTACTGAAAGCCTCAAAGGTGACATGATACTTCACTTCAGAGTTGGGAATGTCAGTCTAACCTGGAGATGAGTTCACAGTTCTTGCCTTACCCATGGGTTTTTACTTTGTGGTTATGGCAGAAACAGGCAAGGACTAAGTGTGAGTCTAACCCCAACTCGCTGTGTTGCTCTGGGGAATTTACATCATCTCTCTGGGCAGCCTTTCCTCACATGTAGGAAAAGGATGTCTCAAAGGCTCCTTCCAGCTGGTGTTGTCTGATTCCTTGTTAAATGTGCTTTGCAAACACAAGGTGGCTTTTCATGAGGTGGGAAGGTTTGCTTTTGTGTGGTCAGCCCATGCTAACTAGCCCATGAGCAGCAGGGATCTGGAATTATGTGTTGTGCTCATTCTCCAGGGCATCCTAATGAGCTATGGCAAATTGGAGCTGTTGAATCTTTCAGGCAACTCCTGTTCCCCCAGCGATTTGTCCTGAGATAGCACATTTCAGAAATGAAGATGTGTTTTCATGGACTCTGTGCCATAAAATATTTATGCCCTGCCTTTGGTTATATAAAGTCTTTTTCAGTATAGGTCATCTTCTCAGCAAAATGTTCCACTACAAGAACAGTTTCTTAAAGCCCTTGTGGATCTTTAGGGCAGGCACAGGAGACAGTTAGAGAACAAGACACTGTCAAGGCTAATGCCTGAATATAAATGGATCATGCCTGACTTAACCCTAAAAGAAGATTTGGCATGAATAGAATTTCCAAGATGTATAATTAACTCTTTTATATTAATGAGAAATATAGCCTCCAACGATCTTAGCTGTCTCAGGATATCGTCGACTAAGATTTTAACTCTTTCCCTCCACTTTTCAAATCTGCCAGGGTATGAAGTCTTGCCACTTTCTTTGTCTCATCTGCCCTCTTCAATATTCTTCTTTCAGGACTGTTGGATGTCATAACCTGGCAATCCACTCCCAAGGCAATCCCGAAACAGTCAGCCGTTGAAAACCCTATGAGGGTCGCTATGAGTCGGATACCGACTTGACGGCACCTAACAACAACAACAACAACAACAACAACAACAACAACAACAACATACTCTATTTGCCAATGCTCTGACCACTTTGCTGGAGACTGCTGAAATATATACCATAATCATTGCCCACAAAAGACTGATTATTTAATTGGATAGTTAAGACCAAAAGAAGCGAGTTAAAACAGCATTCAGTGAGACATGTTATGCGAAATGTAGTTGAATTGTAATTTATATGATATTGATAGTGAATATAATCATGATTACAAAGAGTAAGGAATAATGCCAGCTAGAAGAGTTAAGGAAAGATGTTTTTTGGCAGATGAGACTTTAGCTGGCCTAAGAAAGGTAGGTGGGGCTGGGATTTAGCTCAGTTGGTAGAACGCTGCGCTGCAGTCTCTGAGGTCCTGAGTTCAATTCCCAACACCACAAAAATGGGAGAAGGACCTGGCAATCCACTCTCAAGGCAATCCCGAAACAGCCATTGAAAACCCTGTGAGGGTCGCTATGTGTCGGATACTGACTGGAAGGCACCTAACAACAACAACAAGAAAGGTGGGTAAGATTTGGGCAAGTAGGAAAAGGGAAGAATTTTTGTGGCTCACTGGTGAAATGATTTATCAGCTTGTAGAAATAGAGGAAAAAACCTTTGGCAGCTAAACTAGGTTATGCTGCAGTAACAAACAAGCCCAAATCTTAGTAGCTTAAATCAGCCAAAGTTTATTTTTCACTTGAGTTACAAGTTCATTGAGGACTCTGTTGCACATTGTCTTACCTCAGGGATGCAGGCTGACAGAGCCAGGCCAGCCTGAATGGTCTCTGGTCACTGTGGTGGGGTGTGAGGAAGGAAAATGACACATTTGCTTTTACAAGTTTCTGAGGGGATGTGACACATGTAGCTTCTTATATTTCATTGGCCAAAACAAATCACACATACCTGCTTGACTTCAAGGGGAAGTGCATTCCTCCTCTGTGCTGGGAGGAAGACAGTAGGAAACCTCAGGGAGTGGCTCTGAGAACACTGCTGTTGTCTGAATGTGTTCCCCAAAGTTCATGTGTTCAAACCTAATCCCTACTGTGGCAGTGTTAGAGGTGGGGCCTTTGGGGAAGTGATCAAGTCATGAGGGCTCTACCCAAATAAATGGATTAATACCTTATAAGAGGGCTGGGGGGAACTGGCTTAGACCTTTTCCTTTTTCTATTTTTACTCCATTTGAGTAAGACATTCACAGGATGCAGCACTGAGGCACTATCTTGCAAGTGGAGATCCGCAACCAGACACCAAATCTTTCAGTACCTTGCTCTTGGACTTCCCAGCCTCCAAGACTGTGAGAAGAAGTTTCTGTTCTTTGTAAATTACCCAGTCTTGGGTATTTTGTGATAGCAGAACAGACTAAGACAAACAGCAGCTGCATGTCCAGAATGACAGAGGCTCTGTGAAGTAGTTGACAGTGGAAGGATGTTGCAGGCAGATACACCTAAGTTTGAACTTTCTATCCCTTACCAACCGGGTGACCTTTGGCAAGTTTCTTAACCATTCAGATACTGCATCTGTGAAATGAAATGGATTATTCTTACCTAGCAACTACATGTGCCAGTAAATATTGACTTATTTGATTATTGCTTCCATCTGCTGATAGCTTTCTGTTTTCCAAATCTCACATAATATCTATTATACCTATTCTTGTTGGGCCCCAATAAATAGACTTATAATCTTGCAGTAATTTTCCTTTCCTTGCTTAAGCTACCCCAAGAAGATTTTAGCATGGCCTTTACTGAATGAGAAGGTGCCTTTGCAAAGTAGGAAAAGAATTCTATGTAAGTGTGGCTGCATGCGTTCATGGGTAGATAGTAAATTAAGAAAAATTTTCCTCTCTAGGGCTCTAGCAAAAGGAAGAAGTGATGGGAGAAGAAAGAAGGGAGAAGAGGAACAAGGAAGAGTGAGGAATGGGAAAGAGGGCGACCTCAAAGTAAACAGCCCAACTTTAATAATTTGGGAAATAATTATAATAATATCAATAATACCAAAGAATGGTAATAATACAAATGGGCTGGAAAATTCATGTAATATTACTGACAATGTAAAAAGATAGATCACTACAGAAAAAGTTTCGACCTTAAACATAATTGGGATCCAAAGATATATGAAAAATAAAAAGACATGAAAGTGGAAGAGAGGCCTTTGGTGGGGGGGCTGAGACAAGGGGAGGAAGTGCACAAGAGGGTAAGGGGGAACTTATCTCTGCAATGTACACTGAAACGCATATATGGAAATGTCACAATGAAATGCATGTCAGAATGAAACACATTAAGTTGTACATTAAAAATTTCCAATTAAAAAAAAAAGAAAAGTTTCCCTCCCTTTTGATCGCCCTATTCCAGGATACGGGCTGGGATTTAGCTCAGCTGGTAGAGTGCTGCTCTGCAGTCTCTGAGATCCCAAGTTTGATTCCCAGCACTGCAAAATGGGAGAAGGACATGGCAACCCATGCCCAAGGCAATCCCGAAATAGCCATTGAAAACCCTATGAGGGTCGCTATGAGTTGGATACTGACTTGACGGCACCTAACAACAACAATTCCAGGATACAAGGCTTGGTAGCAGAACATTGACCAGGTACCAGCTCTACTTCCCTCTTTGGGGGATACCCTTGTGCAGTGAATAAACTAGACAACCATAAATGATAGCCCTGGCTTTAGCTTTTTATAGCAGATTCCTGAGAAAGACAATAGTCCGTTTATTGTCCATCTTCCTTTGCAAGAGGAGAGAGAAATCTCAAATCACGTCTCTCCTTGAAAAAGTATACTACACATACATTCCCCTTGTATGAATTCCCAAGAAAATCACTAAGAAACATTATGCTTTTGCACTCTTAGAGTATCCTCACTTATCTTCTATATTTTGAATCAATACTACAGTTATTTATAAGCAATTCCCACTGATCTTAATGAGTTTAATGAATAAAGAATGAGCATAATAACTGAGTTTATCTTCAGCAAGAAATAATTTCTTATACAAAAGAAGTTTGATATTAAACCACCCCCAAATATAACATAATTAAATCACATTAATTCTCTTAGGTATAATGTAATTGTCTGTGCTGTGCATTGATAAGAAGCTAAATTTCTGGTGTGCCTTTGAGAAGAATTTGTGTAAATTTAAAAATAACTTGGGGGGAAAACAGAGCCAGTATGGAGAGGATTTCTTAAGATATAGGCATTATTTCCACTTATATCACTTACTAGAGAAATGTCTAATTTAGTGGTTATGGTTTACAGGACTAATTTAGAGGAGTAAAGTTGGGAAAATATTGACCTCAGCTTTCCCCTTGTTCTAGAGGGAGAGGAGGAGTCTTTCAGAGGAGGCAATAGAGAGAGAGAAATAGAAGAGTGGTGTCTGCTCTGTGTGGACACCAAGGCAGCATGTTAATGGTGGCACCTTCTTTTGTATGTTTTAACATGATGAAGAGAAGGGCCTGGCAATCCACTCACAAGGCAATCCTGAAGCACTCGGCCATTGAAAACCCTATGAGGGTCGCTATACCAACTCGATGGCACCTAACAGCAACAACAACAACATGATGAAAGTCTGAATGGGAGTATGGTTGCCCAAATAATGGCCCCCAAGACATCCAAGACATTCTAATCTCAGGAACTTGAGAATAGGTTGCCTATTCAGGGCAAAAGGGACTTTGTTAGTATGAATAAGTTGTAGATTTTGAGATAGAGAGATGATCTCAGATTATCTTGTGGGCCCAATGTAGTCATAAAGGTCTTTATAAGTAAATCAGAGAGGCAGGAGAGTCAGAGAAGGAGACATGACAACAGAAGCAGAAACTGGAATGAGAGGGACACCAATGCCAGTAACTTTTGGAGGCTGGAAGAGGAAAGGAGTAGATTTTCTCTGGATCTTCAGAAAGAACATACCTGCTTACATCTTTTCTCTAGCTCTGTAAAGGTCATGTTTGACTTCTAACTACCAGGGATATAAGAGAATAAATTTGTGTTATATTAATCCATAACTTATTACAAAAACAATTGGAAGGTATGACAGAGAACAAGACTGGGACTTTTTGAGGATAAGCTATGGAGAGCGGGTGTGGGAGTCAGCAAACTCTGGCCCCTGAGTCAACTCCACCCTTCTACTTATTGCTGTGTGTAAAGCCCACAAGCTAAAGACAGGTTTTACATTTTTAAATGGTTGAAAAAAATAAAAAAATGATATTTTGTGGCATGTGAAATTATATGAAATTCAAAATTAAGTGTCCATAAACCACGTTTTCTTGGAATACAGCCATACTCATCCACATGCATGTTTTTGTGATTGTTCCCCTGCCCATGTATAGAAACCTACCATTCTATCAACCAGTGGCCATCTCATACCATCTTGGTTCATCTACCCCCAAACTGAGGCTACTATCACATTATTTTAAATCAAATCACTGATGTGATATCACTATACCTGCATGTCTTTTTAAGAAAACATAACCACAATACCATTAAAATATGATTTTTTTAAGAATGAGGAAGTGGAGTCAAGGAGAGGAAAAAGTAAGATGAGAAAGTAGGTGAAATCAAGAACAATACCCAGAGGTTCTTTCAAAAGAAGGTCACTCACAACAAACTGAGGCCCCAGGTTGCAGCTCTTGTGTTACAAATATAGATAGTAACAAAATTAGGTTGGAAGTAAAAACTAAACATGGAATCAAAATGTCATGAGAAATGACAAAATTGAGCTGTTGACAGGAAGTAATCAGATCAAACCTCGAGGCAAAGCTATAGTCATGGTGGCTCTGAAACTGCTGGGTGAAGCTGTGAGCAATGGGGAAGATTCATGTTAGCCCAAGTGTCTTGAGCCCCGTAGGAAAGATATGTACTATGGTTCTGACTCTCCTTTTATTCTCCTTTGGTGGTAGCCAGTTGAGGGGCTATCTGTGTGCTTCCTGTGTAAAAGACAGTGAACAATATGTTGATCCTTTATGTCCCATCTCCATAGATAGTACGAATAATGCTTGCCACCTTTTAGTGCCCAAGCATGGAGCTAAGACATGGGAAAGAATGAAGGCAAAGGGGTCAGTTTACATCCCATGAATGAAAATAAGTTTTTATACTTGTTGTGGCCCAAATATGTCTTCCTGCTCTTACTTCTAGGCTTGCAGAGAGTATCTAATGAAACCGTGCATGAGAACATACTTTATAAGTCAGAAAGTGTTATACTAATATGAGACTGGGTATTAGATTATACTGAAAAGAGTATATTCACATTTTAAACAGAATTTATTTTGTACCTCCCATGTTCTTAGCTCTGTTCTATGGATTCCTAGAGGACTATTAAGAATCATTGGCAGGTGCTACAAATTCTCTTTCTTTTTATTAG
>VMDO01015114.1:0-52181 GCA_007922755.1 Pedetes capensis | reverse complement strand
GTGGGAATCCAGGGCAGTCCTGGGGAGCAGGTCTGCTGGAAGACTGCAGCAGCAGGGGCAGCGGCGGAGCCAGGGTGGCCCACCTCTGGTGGAGCAGACGAGCCACTTGGTAGAGGAGCAGGTGGTACAGGGGTGACCTTCCACTGGGCCTGGTTCCTGCTCTGGGGAGGAGAGTCAACTTCCAAACAGAAGTCACCTGGCCAAAGTCACAGATATAGGAGGGCAGGAACTAGAAGCTTCCAGTTCATTAAACGGAGCCCCCAAAGCATTGGAATGTAGCCCAGGAGATTATGGCAGCATCGCTGGTGGTTTGTAGCTTAAACCACACCCCTGGGGAGAAATCCCTCCTTTGAGCTTCCTCCCAGGGTGCTACCTGGTGAGTCTCCTCCTGAACTCAGAGGGTGGATGCTTCTCTCCACACATCGGGCCCCCAAGCTGGTGTTCTCAGGTGCCATGGAGTCAGGTCCCACTCATAGTGACCCTCATAGTGTTTTCAGTGGCTGATTGTTTGGGGATTGCTTCAGGAGTGGATTGCCATGTCCTTCTCCCTGTTTTGCTGTGCTGGAGATTGAACTGATTCCTCAGAAAGCACAGAGCAGCACTCTACTGTCTAAGCTAAACCCCAGGGCAAAATACATTCCCAACACTGTGCCATGTCTGGCGGTACGTCAGTGTTTCTCTAGTTTTCATAGGGTTTTGATGGCTGATAGTTTAGAGATTGCTTCGGGAGTGGGGTGCCAGGTCTGTCTCCTGTTTTTGCGGTACCAGGGATTGAACCTAGGGCCTCAGAGCGCACAGAACAAGCACTCTACCAACTGAGCTAAAGCCTGGATCCCTTGCCTAGGCAAGTTTTCTCCTTCTCAACCAAGATTCCCACTCTTGGACAGCTCAGCCCGCTTCCAGAGCCCCTCGCCACACACGTACCTCTTCAGGGAGAAGCCACTTCTCCTGGGGCAACCCTCACAAACCTGAAGGCACAGTGCAGCCTCCTCCAATGTGTGCGTGAAGTGCCCACCCTTTTGCTTCTCCCGTTGAACACCATCACTCCTGGTGCCCAGTGCCTCCTTGCCAAGGATCCCCTGCCCAGACAAGTCTAGGTCCTGGAAAAGAGGCATCATATTCTGAGGCACTATCGAGTCAATGCACAGTTCTTGTGGCCCTGCTCCTTCAGCTCTTAGGAAAAATTGAACTACAGTAGGAAAACTTGAACTATTCTCCATCCCATGGAGAGTGGGAGGAATCAATCAAAGAGCTGTTGGAAAGGAAGCATGTCAGCAAGATTGGCCATACATTGCAACCCCCTCCCTCATCCTGTCCTCTTCCTTTGTGCTGATGTTGAAGGATGAAGAAATCCTCATGGAGCCAGGATTCTGGGAGCGGGGCGTATTGCACGTTTTCTAAGAGCTGGGTATATAACCCTCCCCCTCCCCATTGTTTCCAACTATTTCAGTAGTAACAATAAAATTCATTTCTCAAGCCCCAGATCATCTATATGGCGCTAAAATTGTGAAAGGATATTCCAAGAATAGCGAGTTGGAAGGTTCTAATTAATCATGGGATAACTGTTCTTTATTAAAACCTGGCATTTTTTAGGGGGGAAGAAACAAACAATAACTGCAACAGATGAATGAAACATGTTCATTAAGTATGAGGCAATGGAAATGTTGACTCAGTGGTTACAGAAGGGCGACTTCCTTATGGAACAGCAAGAAACTTGGATTTATAGACCAAAAAAAGCCATTGTTTCCCACACAGAGAAATCTTGAAAAGTTAAAGTCAGATAAAAAGATCAGGATGTGGAGTCTTTAAAAAGATAGAAAACCTCAGCAATGCAAATGTCTGCAATGTTTTGACAGAAATGCATAACACACCTATGCATTTTCCCTTGAAACACACAGGACAATAACAACAAGTTGGAATGGTAGGAAGAAAGGGAAGTCCCACAGACTTTGAGGGGTTGTTAAAAACGTGTCAACACTAGACCACGTTGCAGGACCCATCAAGAGAAAATCAGAAGTGACTTTTCATGGAGATTTGAAAAACTCAGACATGGACACTATCAATGTGTACATGATTAAGACATCAAATTGTTAATACACAGCAATATAAAAAGAGAAAGAAAAACAAAACAAATCCAATTGCTGAACGGGGCCAGACCCACCCGGAATGGCGGCATCTTGCATTACAAATCAGTGTTACCTGCTCAGTGTTACCTTTTGAGAGAGAACCACGCTGTTCCGTCTTAAGTCCAGATCATGAAGATTTCTTTGGAAGAAGTTCTAATTTCTCAGGCCTGAAGCTCCCTGACAGGGGTTGCTGCCCCTTAGACCCAGCAAAGCGACACCTACCTAGCCTTATCTCCCTGTGTTTCTTTTCTTTAGTCACCAGCAATTTTAATCCCAAATCCTCTTTCCTTGCAAGATTCGATGGACATGCTATGCCTTGCTCTAGTCTCTGAGATGGGTCGCAAAGTTACGGATGGGCACCTCCATGGAGGGCAGAGCGCATGTCAGCAGCAGACAGCCCTGCCACAGCCCCAGCTTCTCACCAGGGCTGACCTAGTTAAGAGGTTGCTTAACCCTGGGCACCTTGGTTCTCACATGCATAAAACAGGGGGGATAATGAAGCACTGTGAGGAGTAAGTAAACTCACACTGGTGTCCAACTAGACTGGGGAGACATTTGCTGTGATGATGATGGTCTCTAGCACCAGGTTGGAAGTAGGTGGTGAACTCTATTTCTCTTACATGTAAAAAGCCACATGGCATAGGTGGAAGTGGCAAGTGGAAGCAGGACAGATGTGAGGTTAGGATCCTCCAACTGGCCCAGGGATTGGAATAGAAGCATTAATTCTTCTATTGCATTAATTAGATTATTTGATTTGCTGAAGAGAACACTGTCCTCTTGATGAATGGAGCTCATTCAGAGAAAGAGACAGAGGTTCAGGGAGTCTCAGCCTGGCCCATTCCCACTGTCTGTGGGGACTCCAGGGAGTCCACTGTCGGCCAGAGCTGGGACAGTGAGGGATGAGCTTGGGTCCACCTGTGTGCTGGTGCAGGGCGATAGGGGGAGCAAACCCAGACTGTCCTCTTCCCGTGATGGGTGCCGGATAGTAAAGAAAAGTCACACCTGCCTGTTGCGTCCTGGCTGCAAGGAGAGCATAAGGGAAGAGGGCAGCAACCCTGGAGTACCTTTGGGCTCTGACCTTGTCAGTGACAGTGGGTGGAAGAGGCCCAAGAATGAAAGACAGGAAGTGGGAGCCCTCATGGGCCCTGAGAGCTGACAGTGAGTCGGGGCTTCACTGGACATGAGGGCTCCACCAAGCCACAGAGCACACAGGGAGAGGCAAGGATGAAACTTTGCTCATTGACTTCCAGCTCTGCCACTGTGTGTCCAGAGGGGAAAGAAAATTCCAGAGATCCACATACTTCTGCTGAGCCCAGGTGTAACTGACCCACCTAGCCACTTAGTAACTGTTTGTAAGACACGTTTCTGATAAAAGGACAGGCGCAGGCTTCGCACACCAACTTTCCCACATCAGAAAGTCAACCTGAGCGCCCCACAGATTGCACTAGGAAGCCTGAGCTTGCAGAGGGAAAGGTGCATGCGGCCGTCGCACAGGCTGCAGCCGGCCTCATGCAATAAGCGTCTGGAGCTGGAGTCCATGAATAGGCCTTTGTTCCTGCCAAGGCCCTGGTCCCCGATATGCATCACTAGCTCTGCAAAAACCAGAAAGGTGGGGAGGGCCCTTGGCCTGTGGATGAGCCCTCATTACCTGTGGGGACAAAAGCTTTCTTTCTACAAGCCTTACGTAAGACTCCCAGCTGGCTCAGGGAGCCCCACATGTTCACAGGAAGCTCCAGTAACAAGAGCCCCTCAGCGGCCTCTTCCTGGAGGACAATGATGCTGGAATTATATTCATTAGGGAAGATGCTGAACGCAGCTTGGAATCGCTGGTCCTGCTCCTGACAACGTCCTGTCTCTGCCAAAGCAGGTGAAGTTGGTGGCCTTGTTCTGGTGGAGTCCCAGAGGCCTTTGCCTCATGGCTTTGTCTATGGACTCCCTGTCACTCCTTTTGTGAGCCCTGAAGCTGTTCTCACGCCTAGCCAGCGCAAACGCAGGCCGAGCCGGGAAAGGAGGCTGCAGTGTGCTGTGAGCTGCCCTTTACCACCCTGACCCCCACCAAGGGTTGCTCCTCTGAGGGCCGTTCAGTATCGCCCTCTCTGGCTCTCCCACATCACATTGCCTCTGCCTCTTTCTCTTTCTCTGTCTACTCTCTGACCTTCTCTCTCACACAGTGGCATTTGATTTTGATGATGGAAGTTCAGCAGCCAGAACCCTACAAAGCCGCTTGTGCTGATTGCAGAGAATTGCAGGGTGAGGTCCTGGAGACTCTTCCCTAAGGGCAGCTCCCTGGGCCCCCACTTCTCTGGTCTCCTTCCCAGTTCACCTGTATCAACTACAACAGCCAAAAAAGCATCTCCCTTCACCCCACAGACCCAGCCTCCCGTACCAGACACTGCGGTGGCATTTCCTCTCCTTAGACCAGGGAACCAAGAAGGAAATGCAAACCTGGACCACCTGGGAAATAAGAAAACCCTCTCACCACCCACCCTAGCTTGCTAAAACTGAGGCTGCCCCCCTGGGTTCACTGATTTTCTTTTCCATAGCATTTCCTGGCAATGGCCAGTGAGTTGTACCAAAATTCTGGCAAACAAGGGGGGCAGATTCCACTGGATCCCCTCACATCTGGGGCTGACTGAGGCACCCAAATCCTTCTGAGAGGCCTGGCCCTCCTGCCAGCCAGAGCACAGGGTCATCATGTGGGGCACTGGACCCCCTCCCAGCCTATGCACAGGTTTCAGAGGTGACCTTTGGACAATCTTCTCAGAACAATTCCCTAAATAAGTGAATCTTTTCTTCTGAGAGGCGCTGGGGATCAGGGGAAGATAATGAAGCTGGCCGGCAGGACCAGCGTCCAGAGGTCAAGGTGCTCATCCAGTGCTTGACAGCTGGCCAGGGCTGGGGCTGTGGGAGAACCAGGATGGGTGGGAGGGAGGCCTCAGAACTGCAGAGATGGGAGACTAGCATAACGTGAAGGACTCTGGCTGCTGAGGAGAGAGGAGCCGCCTGCTAGGGGCTGGTTGGGGTCCTCCTTTCCTGGCTCAGCCTCCTTTTTCACTGGATGGGCATGAAGAAAGCCTCAGGGCTCGTGAAGGGGGGTGGCAGGGAGCCTATAGGCAAAGCCACAAGGCAAAGTCCTCTGGAACTCCACCAGAACAAGGCCACCGGCTTCCCCTGCCACTCAAACCTGGCACAGCAAGCAGCAGGAGCCCGGGGATCCCGGAGCTGTGGCCCTGCCCCGTGCTCCATGTAGGCTGGTGTGGGCCACTCAGGCATGGACACCACTGGGCCTCCTGCCCCAGATCAGGTGACCCCCAAGCCGGGACCCAGGCATACAGACATCTTATCCTCATTCACTCCTGCCCTGTCTGTATTCCCCAGACAAGCCCTCCACGGACTACATGGACCATGTCAACAGCTCACAATTCCTCCTTGCTCGCCACCTCTCGAGGAGTTCAGGGGTCCTGTGAGAAAAGCCAGACATGGCAAGGCCTGGGGCAGCTGAGCAGACTCTCCAGGACACAGCTTCAGCTTCCCCAGCTGTCAGTGAGCACCTCTGCCTCCAGCTGGCTCACACTCTCTCTGTTTTAAAATAGAGCCCAATGGTGGGCTCCCTCCCTTGGGGCTGTGATGTTCATCCTGAGGACCGAATGAGAAACCTCTGCTGGCTTTCAGGCACAGACTTGGCTGTTGTCTGGCACGAGCATGGCCTTCTTAGGTGTGCACAGCCCTCTGTAGGTCACAGCCCTCTCTGCTGGGCACTGTGGCTTTCGTCTCTCCCAACAGCACAGGTAACTGGTTCTGTGATTGTACCCACGCTCCTAATGGGACATCCCAGGCTTAGAGACTCATGGAGGCTCCCAAGGGCCAAGCAGCCGATGAGAAATCAGCCACAGGCTCCCTTTCCCCCCAGATGTTAGTCCTGACCCCCGGCCAAGAGCAAGGCAGCCCTCTCTTAAATAGCCTGCTGGGGAGAGCAGCATTTGTCCCTTCATCACTTCCCAACACTCCATGCAGGGGCACTGTCTGAGTTGCGCCAGGTGCCTGTTAACAGTGGTGGTGACTCTGTGTGCTACACCCAGGCGTGGCTTCCAGGGGCAGGTGGAGGAAAGAGATAACAAGAGAAGGTGGAAGGAGGTTTCTAGGGGGGAGGAGAGTCTCAGAGCCTGAGGTGGCTGTGCAGACGCACAGAGGAAGTGACTTCAACTGCAATGATGAGCAGCAGGGATGGGCCTGGGCTCCGACGCGCAGAGGAGGAAGCTGCTCTTAGTGCTCAGTGAGAACAAATGGTTCAACATCTCCTAAAGGCCCGAGTGGTAAGGACTGGGTCCCCAGCCAGCGGCACCACAGGCCAGGAGGTGGGGGAGCCTTTAGGATTCAGGTCCTAGCTGAAGGAAGTTACATCACTGGAGTCCATGAAGGGGATCACGGGGCTTCAGTCTTTTCTGCTCTCTTTCTTTCCTGTCTCAGCTGCAAGGTGAATGACTTCCTGCCACCCTGTGCTCCTACCACAATGTACCACCTCACTGCCAGCCCAAAAGCAACAGTGCTGACCAACATGGACTGAAACTCAAAAACATGAGCCAAAATACACCTATCTCTTTATTAATCTATCACCTTAGGTGTTTTCTGATAGTCGAAGAAGCTTGACAGGGATGCTACGAGCCCAAATGTCCTCTTGGTCTTGTGACTAGAGTCCCGTGAGGGCAAATGTGACACCATGTATACCTGGGGGCCCCACAGATGCCCCTTCAGTGTGGGGTGAGGAGACCCACTGTGCCATGGTGGACACCTCCCCTCCCATCCCTGTGTGGATTGCAGCTGGCTCCGTCTTCCCTGCTCATGCTCCGTCCCTGACCAGGGCATCTTGTCCCCACCTCATTGCCCATTCACAGCGTGTGCCCAGCTTTCCTGCTCAGACATCACCTCTTCTGAGAAGCCTGCCTGGGCCCACCACCCTCTCATCACGTGTCCGCTTGTTAGAGAGCATCTTTGGTATGGCAGGCCGGGCTCCAGGCGAGGGAGGTGCAGGTAGAGCAAATGACGCCTTTGTGGGACCAAGAATCATGTGGGGCTGGGGGAAAAGGTACAAATTATGAAGACAGTATTAGGTTTGGCATCCTGGAAATGGGGTCCTATAGGGATGAACAGTCTTGAGTACCATTAGATTCCTGATCACCCACCCAGACTGGCCAGGAGCCAACCAACGCCTCCCCTGCCCCAGGCCCGGCAGTTTAGAGCATGAGCAGATGGCAAAGAAGAACAGTGATCACAGTGTGGAGGAAAACACCCGAGGTAGACAGCCTGGGAGGCCCGGAACAAGTGGTGAGAGGAACCCCAGGCCCGAGAGGCACGTGAGCATGAGGAAGAGTCCAGGTGAGGGAATAACAAGTACCGTGTCACAGAATCTGCACTGACCATAGTGACCACTGTAGGGGGCACAAGAGGCGAGAGTGGACCGAGGGAGGTGGGGCCACTGGGGCCACTCAGGGAGGCAAAGCAGTGCACAGATCTGGGGGACAATCATGAGGCTCTTCAAGCAAGATGGACCCTGTCCTTCCTCTGGGCTAAAGGGCGGACTTCAGCCCATTTAAATCGTGATGAGTCCACTTGAGCATTCAGTGATGTATGGACAGACAGTGCCAGACCCCAGACTCCTCCAGGGGACACATGGGGAAACTTTTACAAGGTGTTCCAGGAAGCAAGACAGAGGACACATTTGATGAGCTAGTGGAAAGTGGAAAATGGAAGTTCCCAGAGGTTGTGGCAGTTTCAGACAGGTCAGGCTTAAGTTTCCATTGACTGTTTATGTTGAGCTGTGGTTTGTTAATGTAGAAATCCAGCTGCCTCGGCCTCATAGCCTCCCAACTAATTCCTTTGAAAACTGCATTCTATTTTCATAATCTGTATATATGACCAAGGCTTAGCCATGAGCCAGAAACCAAATTCATCTAAACGCCCTATTTGCCACCCTCCCTCCCTGGCCAGGAAAAGTTTCTGTCAGGTAGAAAATGCAATGGCGTGGTTCTGAATTGCCTGTCTCTGTGAGCTCGTGGGTAGAATTCACCTACTTTAGAACGCATCCCTCCAGGCAGTTTCATGCCATGCAAATCCCTGGGCCTATTTAAAAGTGTTATCTTTGCTCTCTCCAGAGGAGTGGCCCAGAACCCTAACAGAATTCCACGTGCTCAGGCGCCTACCCAGAAAATACCACTCCTCAGCCTGCAGTGTGTTTAGTAACCAGTGATTTCATTTGGCATCTTTTTGTATAGATGGCAAATTCTAATGACACAGCAAGAATTTCAAGGTGCAGGAGAGGGTGGACCAAGGTCACTCTTTGAAAAGAGGAAGCTAAATTGGGATGGGGAGTTTACAGGACCTTCTGGAGGATCAGCTGAGGTTGAGCAAAGGAAATGGTGGGAGGTGAACCTCCCTAACATGGTTAAATGAATGGAAGGTAGTCATTTAGCTACTCCAATTTCGAAGCTTAGTTTGGTAGCTCTCTGATTTATGAATTTTTTCAAATAAAAAGAAATGACTGCAAAAGCAAAGGGTCAAATGTAGGGCAGATGACCACCCATAGTGCCTTGGGTCCTGGGCCAGAGGCTCCCCACCTTCCATGGCCTACTGACCTGCCATGGGCATCTCAGCCAAGATGGGCTGTCCTTCAGGCACAGGACATTTCCAGAGGGCGGTGGAGGGAGCATGGCCCAAAGACGTTTCTTGTTTAGAGAGCTTACCTGTGAAGAAGAGGAGCCAGGACATGTGATAAGAATGGGGTCTGAGACTGGAGTGATGTATGCGTGTGTGCACACGCGCGTGTATAGAGTTTAGAAAGAGGAAGCTAGAGTCTTCTACATGACAGAAAATGCACCTAAGGGAATAATGTCTATTAGAACAAGAAAATAAAGCATGGCATCATCTGAGGGGCAGAGAATAGGAGGGATTCTTGCAGGGTGATAAGCAGGCAAGCTCTACTTGCTGGAGAAACCCTGGGCTAAGGAACATCAGCTGCAAGGGCACAGGCAGGGACAGTAGGGCACTGAGTTAACCACACTGGAAATGGTGAGGTGTCCCAGCCCAGCCCTTCTCCCTCAGTAACCAAGCCCTGGAAACCGTACTGTGTTCAGAAATCAGGCAGAGACTGATTGTCCAGCGTCTGGGAAGATCGAGGCCAGGCCACCCACAGGCCATCAGAGAGCTCAGTCCCACTGGGCTAAGAAGCTTACACCCCACAGGGACTGCACCGTGAAGACGCTCATTACAGAAGAGACACACACTCAAGTCACAACACGCTTGACAGAAACCAACATGATGAACGCGTCCACAGAAACAAGAATACATTTGAAATGTGAATTAAGATTAATATCTTCAAAGGGATTTGAGAGGATGGGCTGCTATTACAAAGAAAGTCAAGTATTCCTGCAAATTAAAGCGATGTTTAAAAAAAAATCAGTACACAGGCCAAAAGACAGCTTTTTATAAAAGAAAAACAAAACAAAACAAAAAGCAAATTAGTGAACTGAAAGATCAAGGGAGAGAGTTTTTCCAAAAATCAGAACAAAAGAGCTAAGAAGTAGAAACTACAACAATGGCAAAAACAAACAAACAAAAACAAAAAAGGGAATTAGATACAGAAGTCCAGCAGTCAAAGTGTCCCTGAGCAGAGCATTGGGATCCGTGGGCGGTGCAGGGCTGTGCATCAGTGAGGGCTGGTTCTGTAGATCCAGGTGGGACTGCCCAAGTGCCCCGCAAGGGCTCTGCAACTTCAGCTGGGGCCTCAGCAGTAGACAGCCCCTCTCTCACCTGGGACCCACCCTTCCTGGAGGGCCCACACCCTATGCACAAGCAAGCAAGGATGCAAATGCTCCCACCTCCATATCGCCAGACCCACGACTGCCTGGGTGAGGCTGCTGGCATGCAGGACCGCTGGACCCATGCCCCTGCCCAGTCCTTCCTCCTCACCTGTCACAGATACTGATTTCAGGCAACCAACTGCTCACTGAACGTCCACATTCCACCAACTTGCAATGGACACTTGGGTGCAAGGAGATTGCCTGACTTCAAGGATTCTGAGAAACTTCCAGAAGCATTTGAGAACACAGGACAGTTAGCTTGTCTATGTGCAAGTGAGAGCAGAGCGATGTCTTCGAGGTAAACGGTTGCAAACCTACTGTTCTTTATGCATGGCACCAGCATTCGTTTGAGAAGGGAGGGCTGTGGAAGGAAGGGAAGATAGAAGAAGTTTTAGATATGCCAGGACTCAAGGAAACTTACCATGCACAGACCCTTCCTAAAAGAAATATTTGAGACTATGATTCAACAAAATAAATTTTTACAAATCTAAAAAGAAGGTGACATAGGATGGAAGAAGCAATAATAGGCAGATGGAAAAAACCAACTTTATCTCTGTACAATTACTACTGCACAATGGAAAAAGACGAATCTATGAGGAAATCCTTAGATAATTAAGTATGAAGCTCTTAAAGCAGAATTCAGAGGGGAAGAAGGAAGCAGAAAGAAAGGAGAAGAAAGAGGGAGCCAGGGATGTAGGAAATGGTAACTAAAAGGAAAAGCAGAAGGAAGGAAAAAAAGTGAGGTGTTTCCACAGAAGGCATGCAGTAAAGAGGAGGCAGAGGAGAGGGAAGAAGACAGAGCACATCATGGTCAAGGTCATTACAATATGTTGTGGAGGCTATGGAGCAGACCTGTGGATGAATAAAGGGCAATAGAAGAGGAAGGAGAACGGCCAGCCCAGAGTTCAGGTGTGGACTAAGGGACCCAGTCAAGGAGGATGCCAAGTGGCCAGGTGTGAATGCCCTCCCAGCCAGGATGCACCTGGTATACTCCCCATGTCTCCTTTCCCGCCCACCTTGGCCTCTTCTCCACCAGAATTAAGGGAATTTGACCTAATTTATGTTGTCCAAAGCAAAGCCACATTCAGTGTCCCCTGCTGCTCCTCAGCCCTTGATTGCCCCACAGTAACAATCTTAAGGCTTGAAGTTAACAAGGAGGGGCTGACGTCCTTCAGAATGAAAGCTGATGCTAGAACTTTCTGCCATTCCCTACCTGCAGATCGAATCGCTGTCCACACATCTGCTCAACAGCTTCCCCTCTTCCCAGCTGTTTCTCCCTCTGCTAAAGAAGGTCACATTATCCCTAAGGGGAGGCAAACACATCCAGTACTGCAGGGGTCCCCAACACCATGGCCAATCAGAGAGATTAGGGACAGGGCAGCACTGCAGGAGGTGATCCAAGGGCAGGGAGAGAAGCTTTGTCTATATTTACATCCAGTCCCATCACTTGCATTACCACCTGAGCTCAGTGGTAGCACTAGCTTCTTACAGGAAGCCCACTGTAACTATGCGTAGGAGGGGCCTAGGTTGTGTCTCCTATGAGAACCTGATACCTGATGATGTGAGGTGGAGCCGAGGCGGTAATACTAGTGCCAGGGAGCCACTGCAAATCAGATTAACCTTAGCCAAGAGGTTTGCCCGCACAGAGACTATAACCAATCAACTGCTTATCGAAGACTCATATCAAAACCTGGTCAGTGAGTGGCCAGAGACAAGCTGCATCTGGTGGCAGCTTTACAGTGGCAGGGTTGTTGATGGACCTCAGTGGCACAGCTGCATCTGGTGGCAGGCTGTAAGTCAGAATCTGACACTTATTTTAGTCCACACGTGGCCTGTCCATCCTTTTATTTACCAGTTCTGTTACGCCTCTTTCCCACACTGAAGACTTGTCTCAGTCCAAGTTTTGATCAGCCCACAAGCCAGCCCTCACCAGAATGAGTAAAAAACAAATGTCTCTAGAGAGCTCTGAGAGGGGAGAGACCCAATGATGAGACAGCAGAAGACTAAGACGCCAACAAACAGAAAGCTGCACTTGAGAAAAGACCAAGAGTCCTGCTTCAATAACAGCTTCATTGTAATGGGTGGTTCCCAATCTCCAAGCCTGCTCTGGGTGACACATGAGGACCCGTTATCCAACAAAGCCCAGAACCTTCAAAACTGCTTCACCACATGGAGACTAAGCACCTGCTTTAAAGGGCAAGACTTCAGAGTTTTTTAGAAGAAAAATCATGGACATGGAGAACAGAAGCAATTATTTGAGGGCCATGACTTCAATTGTGTCTGCCTTGGTGGCGTCACTTTTAGGGGTTGACCACATTGCTGAAGCTGAGAAGCCCTTTATCGTTGGTGAAGAGTTGATCTTGCCCGTGGCTAAGGACATTTATCATGAACTAGGAGAGGCTCCAGTTCAAAGGGTGGCACGTGTTCCTCTTTCGGCACCACGATTAGATTTATTGATGAAATAGCAGAGGAATTTGGAGCATAATTGTTGGAGTGAATTAATGAGCCACTGTGGTACCTGATCCACGCTGAGCTTCTTGATGTTGACAACAAGGCAGCAATGCTTGTTTCTACGGGGTATATTCTAAGGAGGTTGTGCATGTGGATATGTTATGTCCCCTTTTGTTGCCAACCAACTGCACAGCTGTGGAACTATTCAGGTCTCTGAAAGAGCACCCATCAGGAAAACTGAGTTGGTCATTTTGTGTCTCTATACCATTGGATGGAGCCACTGCTGTGACTCGACAGCTTTTTGATTTCACTATGTGGGTCAAAGAAGTCACTTCCAAATGCAAGTCTACACTCAGTGTCAGCCATAGAGCAATAACAGCTAGCAGAACGTGTCACCTGAACCTAACAATGCTTGGCAGGAAGTGATTAAAGTGATCAGCCACATTAAAGAGCATGCCCTGGACATATCTGTTTGTGCAGCTCCATGGGAAAGTGGGCACAGGGCACCCAGGTCTTTTCTAATACACAGAAGTGAGATCGCTTTCTAGAGAGGCAGATCACCAGCTAGAGTTTTTGAGTTATGAGAGACAATCCAGAGATTTCTTTTAGAAAAACAGTCACCTCTGGCAGCACATTTCAGTGACACAAAACTTGCAGGAGGAAGGAGAAGGAGTGGCCAAGTCCAAAGTATGGGCAAGCAGGGATGCACTGAAGCAGAATGCTAAAGAACTGAAGCAATTTATTTTGAAATTATGCAACTAGAACCTGATCCTTGATTGGAATAGTACAAAAAAGGTCAGTGATCTGGCCAAAATTAGGGAGGACAGTGGTTAGCCATCACGGCAAGGCAGGAATCTGGGGTGGAGGAAAGAGTCAGAACACTCCTTTCAGAAAGACAACTACACCCCGCAGAAGGGTCTGGAGACAGAAGGAAGGGAGGAGGGGAGTGATTTTGACCTGAGAGGTGAAGACTTTGGACAATCTTAACTATGAAGGAACACACTTGAAAGAGGGCTCAGTCATTATTTACTTAGTCGTTCATGCAACAAATGTAGAGCAACCCCGGGGACAGGCCAGACAAGCTCCTCTTCCTACTTGGCGGTGATGGCTCAGTGGAAGCTGGAAACTGAACGAGGGAAGGCCAGCAACATGGATGAGGATGCAGGACTACAGGGGAGGCAGGAGCCAGAGGACACTCCCAGAGTGAACCAGGGGTCCTCTGTGTCAAAATGTATGACTGGACATTTATAAGTTCATGGCTCAGGGGAGACACTGCCATGTATGTATTCAGTCCCTGGCTACGGGACAGTGTGACAGCTGTCCCTTGTGTTGCTCAGCCTAATAAGGAAGCGACACCCAAAGCAACGCTCTGACCTGGGGGCTGCTTGGGACGAAGGTCATGCTAGCAGGAATCCTGGGGGGTGAGCAGGATTCTGGAGATGGCATCACATCTGCTGGCCTGTGGTGCAAGTGTATGGAGTGTGATACAGAAGAGAATATACATCAACTTAGGTGGAGTGCACTGAATTCAACGCAGCCCCTCTCCCCCGGAGATTATCTGCCTCTGGTACTTGCAGACAACAAGGAGGAAACGTTATTCCTCAGAAAGGACTTTATTTTCAGGGATTAAACACTTGATTCTCCCACTTTGCATGGAGCTTACAACTCCAATGATACTTACAGAGCATGAAAGTTAATCACCAAACATGTTTGTAAGAGAGAAAGAAGGAAACAACTTTTGCTCTAAAGAGGTGGAAAGAGAGGGGAGGAAGAGGAGAGAGGAGGAGAGGAAGGACCACCAGGGCAGAGGAACGAGCTGTCCATGATGGCTCCTTCATTGGAGGCCAAGAGTTTCTGGCTCGGCTCAGCTGCTGGAGCGGGGTCAAGACTGGATTCCTATGACAACCAAAGCTGGTGTACAGCTGGTAAGGGGGAAGGAGAGGGATGAAGGGACATCGGGGTCCTCATTGTCTTTGTGGTCCCCAGCATCTCCCAACAGCTGAGGGAGGCTGGTCATGATTACAGAGCCTACAAGCTCTCTGAGAGTGGACTGGGGCTGAGTAACATCTGGGGGACATGCTGAGGGCATGCTGCTGGGCGGTTTTCAACACCTGAGGACTCCTTCAGAGAACCTGGAGCTCTAGGCTGAAGGAGGCCACCTCCCAGCAGACCCAGATGTGGGGGTCCACACTGATCCCCTCTTCTGTCACTCACCACATGACCATAGTTACACCAGAACCTTCCACAGAGCTTAACAACTCCCACAATCAGACCCTGCCTTTAGATGTTTTGGTTCAGGATCTCTAGTGTGGACCCTGAGAGTCGGGGTGTCAAACACTGGGACGAACCCCAACTAAAGATAACATTTAGCACAACTTTTGCATGAGAACTCTCTCCAGGTTAATGCCAGCTTTCCAGGTTATTGCAAAAAGGCTGATAAATATTTCTAAAGTGCCTTAGGAAACCAGTGGCTCATGAACATAAGATAGGATTTTGAGAAAAATGACAAAGGGCATTTCTGAGGGCCAGCTGACATTTTTACTATGACGTCTGTTGACATTTTGCTGCTGAGACTCCAAGCAGGACTCAGGTCTCAGCACTGCATTCCTGTCCCCACCAACAGTGCCCACAGCAAGCAGCCGTGCCAGCCATGGGGGCAGTGGGGGCATGACCAAGGCCATTGGCTGCAAAAGGCAGGGGTACAGTTTTGCCTATTGGAATCAGCTCCTGAGCTCCCCTCGGCAGGGGTCTGTGCTGTGTGGACAAACTGGAACCCTCCTGCTGGAGAAAGAGGGGCCAGCCCACCAAAGGGTCTGCCAGCCCTAGGAACCCCCTGGTTTCACTGTGCCTTCCTGAAACACTCTTCCTTCACCTATATATGGAACTACTGTCCCAATTCACAATTCACCCCTTCGGGGCTTTGGAGAGCCTCAAAAATGCAACTGGATGTAGAACAGATGAAGAAAAGTTCAAGGATACAAGTTGATGTCCCTGTCACCTCACAGAACTTCTGAGTGGACCAGGACCTTTACTCACACCAATCCTAGAAGATAAATTCTTCCCCAAAGACCCCTGAACACACTCTCTCTCTCACACACACACACTGCATGTACATGCACAAACATGTAGAGCAAATAGTTTTGCAAAACTCCACCAATTATCTTCTATTGAAAGAACTCCCTTAGACACTTGCCATAAAAACCAGGACTTTTTTTTTCTGTCAAAAGTAAACTATTGCTTGTTTTGTGACTTATATTAGCTTGCCAAGTTAAAAAAAAAAATTCCCAAAAAGTTAATGCAAAATAATGAGAAAATGTTTCAAAACTATTTAGATGTTAGTCGAGAGCAAATCTTTCATGCAAAGTACTGTGAAATGACAAAGGATTTAAAGAGGGGCTCGCACTTGTTGGCTAGCTGAGGTCCGTTTGGGTTTGCTTCTCTCTTCTAAGTCAGCACTGCATGTTGTTCTTACCTTGACCAACTCATTTGCTAGTTTATGGTCACGATGTGAAATTCATCACATTGGAAAAGACACCAGACACAGGAAAGTTAACTCATTTTTGTCTCATGGCCCAATGGACCCATGACGGGCCAAGGCCAGCATAGGAAGCTGAAGTGCAGAAGGGAAGTGCACACAGCCTCTGCCCACTCGTCCCATGTTTCTCATGGCCTTACGATAGCTGTACAGAACTCCATGACTGAGATCCCACCTCCTGCCCTGAGTGGCAGAGGAGAATTCAGCATAATTTTGACAAGTTTCAATGTTGTTCTGTTCCCAGAGGTGGAGGCCAGCGGCTGAGAGAATGGTTTGGAGTCAGTGTCTCAGCCACCACCCTCACAGAGTTCCCGGCTCTCACTGACTGTGCAGGTCTCGACTGAGTGTCCTCAGATGTGCATAAGGGACTGTCATGCAGGCCATCATATGGGTGCAGAGCTCATGATTAACACAGAGGAGGCTGGAGACCACGGCACACATCTATAATTCCAGTGACTCAGGGGACTCAGTGAGACCTTGTCTCAAAATGAAAAATAAAAAAGGGAATGGGTGTAGCTCAGTGGTAGAACACTTGCCTGGCATGTGCAAGGCCCTGGGTTTGATCTCCAGCACTGGGAAATAAGTAAGTAACTCAAGAAACAGCTTAAAGTTTTTGTGCAGATTGAAGCCATCTCTTTCAGGCTAGGACAACACTCTCAGACCAGCCAACTTCTTCTGCACTTTCTGCAGATCCTGTTCACAAGTCATCATCACCCACTCCAGTCACCTTACAGGACCTGTAGGGTGACTGACACCTTTGCTTATAGTGGTCCTTAGGGAAAAATACTTCCCCAAGGATCCCTGGACTTAGCAAAGACCAGGAAATGTTTTAGGGCCAGTGACTGTCTGATTACCTCCAACCAGCAAGAAGAAAGTTTCTAGAACTGTCCTTTAATCTCTAATAGATCCAAACGAAATTTGTTTCCTTGACTTGTTTTCAAAACTCAGACAGACTAGAGGCTCGGGACAGGACTCACTAGATCCAACACCCAGTGCAGAAAAAACTTAGTGCCTGGCGAAGGTGTCACAGAGATGGAGCATGAAGTCCAAGGCCTGTCATGGCACATGCATAGGCCTCCTCCTGTGCCGCTCCTGTTCCCCCTCATCTTTGGCCCTGGTTCAGGCACGCTGGAAGGGTGACTCTCCACATATCCTGAGCTTTGTCACACTTCCACATGCCTTACTGTCTGTATTCTCTTTACACATCACCTTTCCCCATAATCCCCTCTGATTGTTTTCTGTGTCTTAGGGCAAATCCTCAACCATGCCCTCCACATGCCAATGGCATTTCTGCTTCTTGGCCTTCAAGGACTGAGGAAGGTCCACGCCTGAGATCTCTCATCAGCGTGCACTTTCATCGAGGGTTTTGAGCTCTCTCTGGTGCTGTGCTGTGTGCACTGTTGTAGCTCCAACATATGCCCAGCATAGACTGGATTGCTAAATAAAATAAAATAAGAAATCAATGCGCAAACAAGCAAAAACCAAAGCAAAATGAACCGACAAACAAAAAACAGAGAAACCAGCTGGAAACGCTCAGGGCAAAGTGGGAAGGAAGTTCAAGGTCAGGGGAGGGGGCCAGTATGTGAGGGTGACCACATGGTCAAAATCCAGGATAAGGGCCACATGGCTGGAACAGAGCTGGTAGCTCCAAATCAAATGGTTTCAGTGAAAATGACCTTGTCTTGCTCTTTTTAAAATGAAGCATTGTCTTGAGTGCTGGGAGGTAAAGAACTCTTCGCTGGACACTAACCAGAGCCAGAGGAGACTGATCTGGTCATGAGTAGCTAGATTCCTTCAGGGCTTCATCTCCCTAGATCTCAGCCTCTAGACCTTGAGATAACAGCAAGAGAACACAATTACGCAGATGCCTGGGCTAGAACACAGAATAAATCAGCACTAATGTAGCCTTGCCTGCAGTCATAGCCCTGTGGAATCCAATCCCGTCAGATCTTGGAAGGTAAGCAGGGTCGGGCCTGGTTAGTACCTGGATAGGAGACTGCCTGGGAACACCAGGTGCTGTAGGCTTGGGAGAAGGACCTGGCAACCCCCTCCCAAAAATCAATCTGCCATTGAAAACCCTATGAACAGCAGAGAAGCACTGACAATAATGCTTCCCCTGTTGTACAGAGGGTAGCTATGAGTCAGATACCAGCTCAATGGCACCTAACAACAACAACAACAACAACAATGTAGCCTTGCCATTACTTCCATTGAGACATACTAGTTTTTGTGACTAAAGAGGATGGAGCAGAATCCCTGTTGCTCTCAAATCCCACAGTAATCCCCAACTTTGGTTGTGTGACTACCATGAGTAATTCCAATCAAAGATAGGTCAGATCTGAGGTCCACTGGTCTGTGTTTCTCAAGGCTGATGGGTGCAGTCTCAGAGGCAAAGGAGGGCATTAGGACATCAGTGCAGGCCCAATTTGCATTCCATAGGCTACAGGGGCTCAGAATTCCCTAGAATGACCCAAACTGATTTCTTGGCCTTACTTGGCCATTGTCTTGATTCACATGTAGTCGCATTTTAAACACTTGCTTTCCCTTCTTTTTGTAAAATTAGGACCATTTAGTAATGCACTTTAGTTATGTATTGGGCTGGGGTTCAGCTCAGTTGGTAGAGTGCTGCTCCATGTGCTCTGAAGCCCTGAGTTCAATCCCTTGTTGTTGTTGTTGTTGTTGTTGTTGTTGTTGTTAGGTTCCGTCAAGTCGGTATCCGATTCATAGTGACCCTCATAGGGTTTTCAGTGGCTGACTGTTTCGGGATTGTCTTGGGAGTGGATTGCCAGGTCCTTCTCCCGTTTTGTGCTAGGAATTAAACTTGGGGCCTCAGAGACTGCAGAGCAGCGCTCTACCAACTGAGCTAAATCCCAGCCCTGGAGTTCAATCCCTAGCACCACATAAAAAGGGAGAAGGACCCACTTCCAGAACAATCAGCCATTGAAAATCACAGACAATAGTTCTGGGTATGGCACAGCATTGGGTAGTGTCTCCTGTTGTACATAGGGTCACTACGAGTTGACTCAGCTCAATAGCACCTAACAACAACAAGTAATACATTACAGGCTATTATGAATATTGGTATATTTACTTATTGAGTTTTCTAAAGCAAGTAAAAATTTTATGGAAGCACTTTGGTATAACATTTCAACATAGTATTATAGAATATGCTGGGGAAAGTATTATCTAAATTAGTGCCTAACAACAAAAACAATAAATTAGTCCTCCCTTTGGCATTAATAGCTGTTTATATTGGTGAAGTGTGAAAGTAGCACATGAAATGTGTTCAGTCAAAGCAAAATATCAACTATGGTTACTGTAAGGCCCCAGTTGTGCTTTGGAAAGAACGTAGGACTCAGAACCAGGAGGACTAATTATTTTCTCGGTTCTGTGACCCAGATATGCTCTGGGTCACATTTCCCATGAATTCTCCAGGGGGCTTTGCACTGCACAGGGCCCAGAATATCACATCTAAACAAGCCTTCTCCAACATTCTTTCCCAAGTCTTTCATCTCGATTGTAGAGGTGGAGTCCTCTCTGTTCTCTTCTTCCCCATCAGCAATGTTCCCTCAGCCATGCAGATCCTGGCTCTCAGCCTGGCTCCAGGATTCCAACTGCAGCTTTGAGCCCCCAGGCCATGTTCAGTCCCAGTCTCAACATGGCTAGTCCTTTTCTGCAAATATCATCATGGAGACACCATGGATCCCCATGGAAAGGCACCTACCTCCCCCGGCGAGCCCCCAGGGACATATCCTGGTTATGGAGATGTTTGGTGTGGGTCTCACAGAGAAGCTGTTACAACGATGAAAATGGCATGGAGAAAGAAAAGGAGAATGGGGGAAGAAAATTAGGTGATATTGTTAAGAGGTCACTGAGCTGACAGCACTATCGCCATCTTAGGTAGCCCTCCCCTCCCTTTGAGAAACTATATACTGGAAGAATTTATTAACTGTCTGATTTTAACTGCCTGACCACCTGATTAATTGTTAATTCTTAACTGATAAGTAATATAAGCCAAGAGATAGGAAGTCTAAGAGTCAAAATAAAATGCTAGAAGTCAAAAACACTAACAAAGCAAGAATGCCTTTGATGGCTCAAATTTGCCATTAAGCATTTCTAATATATTATGGCTCCAACCATTTCTGCTTCAGGTAAGCAGACAGCATTCTCGACATGGTTGAGGAAAGAATCAGTGATCTTGAAGGAAAAACAAAAACAAAACACAATAAAAATATGTCTTTACCAATTGAAAACTAAGGGGAAAAAAGAATGAGAAGGCAGCACAGAGGGTAATATCAAAAGATAGTACAGATAAGTAAATGGAATGTAAGAAGGAAGGGAAAGGAAAATGGAACAGAAGAACCATTTGGACTAATAATGCTGGAAGACTCTCCTAAACTAATGAAAGGCACAAAGACATAAAACCAGGTAAGGAAATACAGACAAAATGCACACACACACACACACACACACACACACACACAAAGGAAAAGAAAACCTAGTATATCTGGTATATTCTATTTAAACTGAAGAAAATGAAGAGAAAACTTTGACAGGAGCTGAGGGAGAATTACCTTACTTGTAGAAGAACAGGGCAAAAATTACAGCAGTGGATTAGTCCACTGATGGATTCATAATTTGGTGGCATTATTGGGAGGTAATGATAGAATCTCTTGGAGGTGGGGCCTCATTGGAGGAAGTGGGTCACCAGAGGCATGAGCTGGGGGCTCTACCTTGTCTGAGGCCCCTCTCCTCTCTCTTTCTCTCTCTGCTTCCTGGCCTCCACAAGGTGAGCAGCTTTGCTCCACCACACCCTTCTGCCATGATGTTCTGCCTCGTGCCTCTCAATGGCCCAGAAAACAATGGAGCCAGCCAACCATGGACAGAAACCTCTGAAATGGTGAGCAAAATCAACCCTTTTCCCTTAAGTTGCTTCTGTAAGATATCATAGTGATGGAAAGTCTAACATCATGTTGAATCAGTGGGTTGGGAGAGATGAAGAGAGAAGGGCCTGTAGGCTGAAGCATTTTTGGAGTCCAGGACATTACTGAAGCTGTTTTCCCACAGGGAGTTCTGAGTTTAGAGTTCTCAGGGATAAGCTCCATGGAGCTGCACTGTGACTGGAAGTGGCCACTGTGGCATACCAGCGTGGTCCACATGGGTGTAGTGGTCAGTAACGCCATCAGGGAGACTGGATATAGCTGTTCCACAGTGACATGGTCACCGACAGGCAGCTGTATAAGGAAACTGTCTGGATCAAATGCATTCAGGAATCAGGAAAAGATGGAAAGCAAGAAACTCTTTGGGGCGATGGAACCCTGTTTTTTGTATGAGAAAGTTACACCTACATTCAAAATGAATATTGCGGTCACATAAAATTATAGAAATTCACTGCAGCTTCCCATGCCAATGTGCACATTAGTATCACCAGATATATTCCATAGAAATGCTAATTCATGACTGTCGGGGTTTTAGCTCTAGCCTGGCTAAAGTTAGGGCCAAACCCTCAACATAAACACGTGGCCGATGTCGGGAAAGAAGGACCTCGGGAGACCTTCAGATGGTTGGAGAAGGACAGGTAAGGTTTATTGGGGTGCTCCCCTTATGGAGAGCAAGGAGCAAGCAGCCCCTATAGAGCAAGGCTCTATCCCTAAATGCTGGCTCTAGGCCTGCAGCATGAAATGCTGCAGGCTCAGTGCTGGTACAGCTCAGCCTCAAAGGCACAGCCACAGCCGCTGGTGTTCAGTTGAGGTCCGATGGTCTTGACTCTCACAGCTCGCCTTCTTTACCCCCCTCCTTCCCAAGGATGGGAGGAGTTGGGAGGCTCTTCGTGGCTTGCTAGATGCCTTCGGCTCTTCGGGGCCCCTGGGCTTGATCTCGCTGGCTTGCTAGATGGTCTTGCTGGAGTAGGGAGCGCTGGTCCAGGTGATGAGGTTCAGGAGATGGTCAGAGAGGTGAGGATCAAAGGAGTGATATGGGGTCCAGGAGCCCTGCTTTTATAGGGTCCCGGAGGGGTCACATGGTGGGGCTCAGCCAATCAGGGCACACAGCTGGCAGGTACAGGGGGCAAACGGACATAACTGCCAAGTGGAGACAGTTATTACCTGCGAGGTGGTGAGGGGAGCCAATCAAAATTAAGGTGGTTAAGGCTGGTCAAGCTGGCCGGGGGCCATCTTTGCTCACTCGATGGGAGGGGCTGTTTTGAGTGAGTGGGATGAGCCCTGGGGCCAACTAGGGGTCAGCCCCTCAGGCTGTTATGAGGGACCCTAGCTGAGAAATATTATTTTAAAAATCCCCAACACATGACCATGGTGATAGTAACTTAGTAGGTCTACAGTGGAGCCAAGGATTTTATTATTTATTTAAATGGGTGTGTTTTCAGCCTAATCTTTGCCATTTGTATGATTACAATGACCATCCCTTAAAACAAGTTATTCAAACAGTTGCTAGAATGAACATTGGCATCTTTTTCTCCTGACTAGGACAGGGGAGATTATCCCTCCACCCCATCCCATTCTAGAAACTTGTGACTCACTCTTCCCTTCCCTGTTAGAAGTAATATCCCTGTTCTGTTGTTTGTATAGATTGTGACCCCAGGTACTGGCTTCATTTAGCAGCTCCCTTTTCATCTGCACAGCTATCCATTTGAACTTGTCAACACTGTTTCTGTGCCTGTCCATGTCAACACATACTCTTCAGGTACAAGTACAAGCCCAGAGCTAGAAGTCTTTAACCTGGTACGAGAGACCCTGGGCATCAGCTGATTAGAACTGCTGAGGCAGTGAGAGATACAGCAGAGTAAAGTCTGCACTAAGCCAGTGTGTCTCTGAACTTCAGGGGGCATTTTAATCCCCTGCAATTCTGTCACCTGCAAATGCTAACTCAGTGGCTCTGGGATGGAGGTGGAAACTCTGTTCTTAGGTGATGTGGCTTTCCGGTCTCTGGTGTTGACATTACCTGTTCTAGGTGAGTTGGTGTTCCTCTTCTCTAGCATCTCTCACTCCAGGACAGCGCGTCTGCAGTGGCAGAGAGCAGACAGCCTGCTATCCCCTGTCACTGAACTCCTATGAGATGCAGAATGGACCTGTGCCTGTCATGCACCATGGTGTGCGTAGCCTTCACTTCCTGCTTAGAAATGGTGAGCAGAGCAGAGTGGTATCCCAGGCTAGCAGCAGCAGCTTATCACTTCCTCCGGGGAGTTCTGCTGGTGAGCAGACGTCTGCCTACCAGGCTCCTCTCCAGCAATCCATGGGCTGAGGAGCAGCCTCTCTCTCATCCTATGCACTTGGTCCTATAACTCGGATGAGTCTGTTCCCACACCCAGGTCTGTAGCATTGACAGCTGTGTGAGCTTCCAACTCATCTCCTCAAGCAAATAAGGAAGCTCAGCTGAAACTTGTCCACCATGGGTGGCCCTACTGGTATCTGAGATACTGATGGCATAGCTTTCAGCATCACAGCAACACACAAGCCCCCACAGCAGGACAAGCTGACAGACATGTGGGAGTCTCTTAGTGTACCTGTGTGTAGATGCAGGGCATGTGGAGGGAGAAAGAGATAAAAGACAAAAAGAATTTGACTTTCTAGCTGTGCAACCATGGGCAGTTATTTTAAGGTTGGGACCATCAATTCCTTTAACTAAAAATGAATAGAACAAAATTGACATTATGAAACATCATTCAAAAAATGAAAGGAACAACATACTTAAGAATCTAGTTATAAAATGAGTGCTTTCTCATGAAATAAAAATTTCCCTTCCAATTTAGAATTACAGTCCTTTGTGACATCTTCTGCTAGCATTGTTTTTGCTGTTGTTAGGAGCCGTCGAGTCGGTATCCGACTCATAGCGACCCTTATAGGGTTTTCAATGGCTGATTGTTTTTTTGGGATTGCCTTGGGAGTGGATTGCCAGGCCCTTCTCCCATTTTTGCAGTGCTGGGAATTGAACTTGGGACCTCAGAGACTGCAGCGCAGCGCTCTAGCCATTGAGCTAAATCTATTCTATTTCTCAACACTGTAGAAATGGACTAAGTTTCGGTCTAATATCTTGCTGTGTTTTCTTTTTGCCAACAATATAGGCAAAGGGTTATATACAATGAATTGTATGCATGTAACCGTTACACTGAACCTGACATACGGAATATTTTTAAATAATGATAACTTTATCTATTACAAGAGCAAAATGGTTGGTCCTTGGTGTGGAGGGCAATAAGGCAGTTTACAGAAAGAAGGCTTGCCTCTCACATGAGTAAGATTCCCCCAGCAGAGACCAGATTTCTGAGCTTTGGTAAAATCTTAGAGCCATCACAGTGTATTTACTTTAAAACATGCTTGCTGTTTTTGGAAGAGGTCTGAGTTTCCATGGGAACCAAAGCCATCTGCTCTACTGCCTTGGTGTTTTTAAAGTTTGGTTCCCAGCTCCCTAGACTGGTTTCTGAAGGACTCCACAAGATCTATGACCAAAATTGCCAAGGTGAAGCTGGGTAACTCAGCTGGGGAAGAGCTTTGACTTCCTTATTGCATGAGGAGATGAGTCGGAAGTTCACGCGGCTGTCAATGCTGCAGACCTGGGTGTGGAAACAGACCCGTCCAAGTCACAGGACCAAGCACACAGGGTGAGAGACTCAGGCCTGGTTCTGGCTGCAGTCTTGCCTGCAGGAGTTGAGCTTCTGGGTGAAGCCTGGGCCTCTCTCAGTCTCGGTGCCCATCCCTTAAAAAGGAGAAAACTGTACTTGTGTACCAATGAATGAGGGGTCAGGACCACAGTGTGGCAAGTCAGTTAACAGATCACATGGGTGGCCATTGGGTTTCTTCGAGAAGAGGACACAGAAGCCTGCTGAGGTCACAGGCAAAGAATGTGTTCTCAACACATGTCGAGGATCCCATATCTGGCCTGCAGCCGTACGTACCACTGTGGCATCCGATCCTGTCAGGTCTCAGAAGCAAAGCAGGCTCAGGCCTGGTTACTACTTGGATGGGAGACTGCCTGAGAGCACCTGGTGCTGTAGACTTGGGAGAAGGACCCAGTAGCCCACTCCCAAAAAACAATCAGCCACTGAAAACCCTGTGAATAGCAGAGAAGCATGACAATAGTGTTTCACCTGTTGTACTTAGGGTTGTTATGAGTCAGACACCGACTCAACGGCACCTAACAACAACAACAACAATATCCCATTTCTGAAATGCTGAGAACCAGAAGTACTGAATTTGGGAATTTTTTTTGGGGGGGGGCGGGATTTGCAATACTTGCATATATATGTGTGTGTGCTGGTCACCTTGCTATTACTGTAAGAAGTACTTGTGCTGATCAGCTCATGAGGAGGAAAGGTTGTTTGGCGCTCAGTTCTGAGAGCTTTAGGCGATGGCAGCCTATCGTGGCACCAGAATATGGCAGAGGAACTAGTTTACCTTGAGATCTAAAACCAAAAGGGAGGAAAGAAGACACCAGTGTCCCAAAATGGCCTTCTAGGGAATATCCAAGTCACCCACCCGCTGGACCCCACTTCTTAAAGGTTCCATCCTTTTCCAACAGTTGCACACTGAGGACTGACCCCTTTACACGTGAGCCTCTTGGAGCACTTGAGACCCAAACCCAAGCTACATATAGTGAGAGATCTTAAGGATGGGACCCCAGTGTGAACACAAAATTTCTTCATGATTCATATGTTCCTTATACACATTGTTGTTGTTGTTAGGTGCCGTTGAGCCGGTATCTGACTCATAGCGACCCTCATAGGGTTTTCAATGGCTGACTGTTTCGGGATTGCCTTGGGAGTGGATTGCCAGGCCCTTCTCCCATTTTTGCAGTGCTGGGAATCGAGCTGGGGACCTCAGAGACTGCAGCGCAGCACTTTACCAACTGAGCTAAATCCCAGCCCTCCTTATACACATAGACTCAAGGTAATTTTAGACATTTGTGATAATTGTAGGCATAAAAAACTGTTGTGGTGTGGAATTTTCCACTTGCTGTGTCATGTCAGCATTGGGGGGTTGGAGGTATTTCAGATTTTGGATTTTCAGATTAGGGTTGCTCAACTGGAATGTTGTACTGGATTTCCTGAAACTGAACCTAAAACTAAAACCGCTATTGAGGACCGAGCTGAACACAATTAAGAAAAAGCAGGCTACAGAAAAAGATCTCTACTCTGGCCACTTGTCTAAAGCAGGGTATAAATCTCCCTTTGTGAAGGTCCCCTGTCCCAACTCTCTCATAGCAGAAAGGGCAAAATGAATCCTCATTACCAGAGGTGTCTGTGTATTCCTACCACCAGTTGTTATGTGTGGCAGAGTTGAGTCCAACTCACAGCGACCCTATGTACATCAGAATGAAATACTCCAAGACACTGTGCCATGCACGTGATCCTTTCTACATTTAAGCCCATTGTTGCAATCACTATGTCAATCCATCTAGTTGAGACAGCATTAAAAAACTCACATTACAAACCTCACTAAAATAACTTTTATCATCCATTGGTTTCCCCATATAGTTTTACCTTCTTACAATTTTCCATGTCTACAAGCTCCACGTCTGCAGCCATACCACCGTAGGCATCCGACCCTGTCAGATCTCAGAAGTAAGTGGGGTGGGGCCTAGTTAGTGGCCTGGTTAGTCCTTGGATGGGAGACTGCCTGGGAATACCAGATGCTAAAGGCTTGGAAGATGGACCCAGTAACCCACTCCCAAAAAACAATCAGACATTGAAAACCCTATGAATAGCAGAGAAGGACCAACAATAGTGTTTCGTGTGTTGTATATAGGGTCATTATGAGTCGGACACCAACTCAATGGCACCTAACAACAACAACAAAATGTGTGAGGTGTGTGTGTGTGTGTGTGTGTAGTCTGTAGCCATAGCACCCTGGCATCCAATCCTGCCTGATCTCCGAAGTTAAGCAGGGTTGGCCTGGTTAGTCCTTGGATGGGAGACTGGCTGGGAATACCTGGTGCTACAGGCTAGGGAGAAGGGCCAGGTAACCCATTCCTGAAATAACCAGCCACCAAAAACCATATGAATAGCAAAGAAGCATGGACAGAGTGTTGGGCATGGCACAGTATTGGAGAGTGTTTCATTCCATTGTACACAGGGTTGCTATGAGTTGGACCCAACTGGACAGCACCTAACAACAACAAAGTACAGAACAACACACCTCCATGGAGAACAGCCTCCAGTCTGCATCGCCACACAATTCAGATGCTACTCTTGTCCTGCAGGGTGCAGGAAGGATGAGTGAGGTCAGCCTGGGGTGGGGCAGGATCAGCCTCAGATGGCATGGAGTCAGCTACAGGTAGGGTGGGGCCAAGCTTGGGTGGGGCGAGATCAGCTGCAGGTGGGGAGAGATCAGCCGCGGGTGGCACGGAGCCAGCCACAGGGAAGGGTATGTTCTGGCCTCACCACCAGTACCTGTTCAGTGCCAGGCATGTTACTGAAATCTTCAACCCAAATGGCCTCGATGTGGAGCAGGGAGTAACCATCACTGCATGTGTCACTTTGGGCTCACCTGGACAACCCAGGCTCATGTCTCCCTGCAGAGACCTGGAGTGTTTGTTCTGTCTGCCAAGGCCTTTGGTCCCGAGAGTCACTCCCTGTCACTGTAACTGCCTTGCAATTTTGTTGCAGGTGAAGTATGAAAGTGCTTCATTGTCAACTATTCCAGAAAGCTGTTACCTTAGGATAAAGGAGTAAAACTGGCTAATGTCTAGCATACTTTCCCAGTTACAAATTTCTCCTTTGACCAGATTATGGGGACCAACAGCCTCCTCCAACCAGTTTTCAAAAACTGGTGTCTAGAGATCACACTAGGAGCAGGACCTTGTGTCTCCCCGGAGCAGGTGCCCATCTGCTCCAGTGTGGGTGTCAGGCCTGGGCATGTGGTCTGTGAGCATCCCACCTGCCCCTGGCCGGTGCCACCTTCCCCTCCTCTATCTACTCTTCCTCCCTCATTGTGCCTTGTTACAGGCAACTTAGCACCCAGCCCTTCCCACGTGTGTGTGAGAGTAGGAAAGCACCCTTAGAGTACAGGGCCCATTTACCCCAAACACCCCAGGGGAAGCCTTCCTCCAGCTTCCTGGGGACATCCTAGACTCCCTCTCCCACTCTCTCTAGACCCCAAGACTCAGCTCCCCTGAGGCCCAGGAATCAAGCCATAGCTCCTTTAGGTTTTTAACACTTTACAGATGAACACCAGCAGGCCATGAATAAGGGGTCTTCAACCTGACCCTGCCCGAAGAGGCAGCGACTTCCCAACATATGAAGCCATCAAGGTCACGGAGGCTGAACGGAGCATCCGAAGAGATCCCGTGGCACTCGGGCCCCTCATCTGACTGCCAGAGTGCCGCTGCCCAGGAGCGCCTTTCCTCCCGGAGCTGGTGGAAGAAAGGCCAGGGGACTCAGCTCAGATACCAGAGGCACTGTGGATCTTGACAGGCAGCGTGGGTCCAGACTTCAACCCAAGGACAGCCTGCAGGCGCGGCCCTGCACTAAGTCACAGGGATAATGCCATTTTACATGGCACGTCATCAGCCCACGGCGTAAGTTTAAAATATGCGTGTGAACATTTGTAGGCTGAAAACATCTAACCACTGCTGGTGTAGATGTTAATCTAATTTTAAAGGGAAATTATTCCCAAACCACACTGAGTTTTTCTGGAACCACAGGAAACTGTCATCCTGCCTCTTAAGTCCTGTGAGTCTAGGCTCAGCTGCCTCCCATTCTGGGCGGACTCCGGTTTCCTGCTGCCAGCCTCATGGGCTCAGCCACAGCACAAGGCAAGCAGGAAAGAAGCTTCTTGTACAGTCCTGCCACTCCTCAGGTCATCAAAAGCACCGCTACAGGGATGCACTCTCTTCTCTACCACCTCTTACTGTTCACACAAACCCTGAGAACATGCGGAGGCTCTGGTGGGAGCCAGCCTGCATGTGGGAGGGGCACAGTGAATCAGCTGCTGCTAAGCTGACCAGTTACGTGAACCACTTGATGCTCCACCCAAGCAAAACCAGGCAAATGAGTGCTTTGTTTCCATCTTAAAACAATAAAAGAGCATTATTCACCGTAAGTTTTTGAAATTGCAAGTTCTGGACTTTGAATATTAGCATTACCTAATTTCATCAAGTGAGGCATTTGAAGACCAAGTTTTTTAAATAGTGCTTTAATTATGCATATTGATGGTATACACAGTGATGATTCAGTTCATATATTCATTATGCAATTATCAAATCAGCATTGTTTACACTTTCATCTCCTTAAACATTTCACAGAAAAAAGTTAAAAAAAATTCAATTCAAAAAGAAAAGTCTGAATTAGTATACAATGATAATTGTACACAATTATGAGTTGCCGCAGGAGTTTTTGAATTATTATAGAGTCGAGTCCTGCATTTTGCACTTTTCCCTCCCTTTTACCATATAAGTTCTTCTCCCCACCCCACCTTCTCCACCCTCCCCTCCTCCCCATCTTATGGGGTCAACTTGTATTTTCCAAAGTAGCTGGAAGAGTCAGGTCAGCATGTGAGGGTCAGAGGCTCCCAGCTCAGACAGACAGGCAGGCAGACAAGAAGAAAAGGTAAAGGATAAGATGGTTCCTCGGAGCCTCCCTTCTCCAGCTCCAGGCCAGGCCACTTCCTGCCCACTTGACTGAGTCAAAACCCCAGTGGCATTGAGCCAGTGACTCCAAACACACAATCCTACCACTGAAGCTGTGCACCTCTCCGGACCCAGACCATGGACAGCTTTCTGTGGTCATTATGGGAACGAGCCAGAGAGTTTTCTATTTACGTGGGAAAATTATTTTAATGTGATGGTTAGAGTGAGAAGGACACGGAAAATGGAGGCACAGGTCTAGATCCAGCGCCAGCTGTTGGGTGCTCCCTCCATCCAGAGGGCAGCATGTTAGACGTGGGAAGGGTGGGCACCGTTCTGCAGACTGGCAGTGCCCTCTCCGTTGGTGCAGAAAGAGCCTCTAAGCCTCTGTGGATGTCAATTGTAGATGTCAACTTGACTGGATCCTGATGCCTGGATAAAATGCAAGTAGACCATTGCTTCTGGGTGTCTGCGGAGCATCTCTGGAGGAGATCAGTGCCTGGGTCAGCGCCTGAGTGGGGAAGGTCCACCCTCAATATGGTGGGTGCCATGCAATCAGCTGGGGGCCAGGACAGAACAAAACCAGAGGGTAGGTGAATTGGTCTCCCCTGCCCCACTCTCTCTTTCTCTTTCCCCTTGAAGCCGGGACATCCTTTATTTCCTGGCCATGAACATCAAAACTCCAGCTCCTTTGTCTTTGAACTCTGAGACCTGCACGGGAGGCTCCTGCACCCCCAGCACTTCCACTTCAGACTTAGACTTCCCTGGTTCTGAGGCGAGGGCCATTTCTCCATATCTGCTGAGTGGCATGTCCTAAGTGGAGGCTGGCCTTCTGCCTGGATCCTGGAAGAGAGAGGGGCTTGCAGCACAGACGTGGCTCCAGACACCTCCAACCCCACAGACCATGGGTGATTTCTACGTTAGTTATCTGTGCATTGCTGTGGCAAAACACCTGACAGACCAACTTAAGAAGGAAGGATAGGCTTGTGGGGGCTCTGGTTTGGAGGTGCTCAGTTCATAATGGCAAGGAAGGAGGGTAGAGCAGCTGGCAGCAGGGCCTGTGGCAGAGGATCTCCTCACATCATGGCATCAGGAAGCAGAGAGAGCAACTGGGCCAGCAAAAAACCTCCAAAGATTCCCCCCCCCTCCTCCCCAGGGACCTACTTCTGCAAGGCTGGTACCACCTCCCAAAGCTCCGTAACCTCCAAACACAGTGCCACTGCCACGGGACCAAACACTTAAACACATGACCTTTGGGGGACATTTTAGAATCAAGCCATGACAGATGAGAAAACTGGGGGATTTGGTGCTGACCACTCAGCCTGTCAGTCTCTGTTATCTTGGGATAATCTTGTAAAACCAGCTAATGTGAACAAAATGATGCTTCCCAAACTGCCCTGTGCTTTACAAGCAAGAGTTCAGTGGTCATTCCCCAAAGCATGCAAGTCTCACCACCTGGTGCCCTGTGATGGTCCCAGTGAGTCATGCCAGTCAGTGTGCATGCAGGCCCCTGCCCTGGTAACTCTGGGCTTGGTTTTGTGATATACTTTGCCAATGAGACATGAGTATGTGTGTGTGTCAGCAGAGGCTTTCAAAGACCTTGGGCGTTGCGCCTCATTTTCTCACTTGCTTGTTTGTGAATCCAGCCTCCAGCAGAAGGCATACCAGCCTGTGGCAATCTGTAGCCAAGTGGGCAGTCAGCACTACCAACCTGACTCATGACAGAGGGCATCTTAGACTCTCTCACCACTAGGACTCCAGGTCAGTGCTGCCCTGTAGGATGCACTGCGGTGGTGGAAAGATTCTCTAATTGTACTCCCTTACTTGGCAGCTTCCAGCACCAAGTCTCTGAACTCAGGTGGGATATACTTAAGATCGTGCCTTGGCTCTTATACACTTGTTCTAATTTTCTTCAGTTTCAGTTTGAACCTGCATATGAGCAGTTGATGATCTGATCCACAATCAGAACCTGGCCTCATGCTGACTTCTGATATTGAGTGCTCCTTGAAAACAAGGATGGCTAGACTGCATCTTATGTATTTTGGACATGTTGCTAGGAAAGACCAATCCCTGGAGAGCACATCAAGTTTGGAAGAGTGGCACATCAGCTAAAAAAACAAGACCCTCAACTAGATAGAGTGACATAGGGACTACAAAAATGGGCTTAAATATAAAAAGAATTTTATGCATGGCACAGTGTCCTATAATTTCATTCTGTTGTACATAGGGCTGCTGAGTCAGATCTGACTTGATAGCACCTAACAACAACAGCAAAGCACCAAGTACCTGGGGAACACCTCACATGTGGCCGCTGTGGCTGAGGATGGGAGGTTTTATTTTATTTTTAAGGTTTTATTTTATTTTTAATTAATTCATGATTAAAATTAAATTGCCAGTAGTGGCCAGTGGATCCGTGTTGCACAGCATAGCTCCAACTGACTCCAGCTGCCTGCTTGCCTCGAGGCAAGACTGGCCAGGTTAGCCAGTCCACATCCTGATCCCAGAACAAAGCAAACTACTGTTGTCTTAAGCCATGAAATGTTGGAGTGGTTTGTGACACATCAATTGATAGCTGACCCACTATCACCAAGTTCATAACTAAAAAATCTGAAATCATGGTTTACCTCCAGGTCCGAGCCAAACGTACGTCTGGTACTTGTATTACTTCAAGATGGAAATCTCCATTTCTTCTGTTTTCTGATCCACTTTGAAGGAGCACAAATTCCAACATAAAGAAATGTATTCTGAAATTTCACATGGTCTCCTGAAAGTCACATGGCACCTACTCTCTGGCCAAACAAAATACATTTGGATCCAGGAATCGAGGCAACATGCTACAATCTGTCCATATTTGTCATTGGGAAGGCATTAGGATCGCGTAAGATAGCCCCAAACCCATCTCCTGTAGCTTCACATTTTAAGTTTAGCATCTGGGAGTCAAGTAATGGATACAGCTGTGAACAAAAGATCATAAACAAGATAAAGAATGAAAGCACAATGCTTAAGACCACCCAGAAGCATCCATGTAGGACAAAGATGACAAGTACAAGTCAGCCTTGGAGTCACTGCGGAGGCTGCCTGCAGGTCTCTGCCGTCCTAAGGGCTGCTGGTGAGACAGCTGCTATGGTTGCAGGACAGCCTCTCAATATCTGGAGCCCATCCTTCCTACAGAACCCCCTCTGGGCACTCTCAACATGCAGGACCAAGTGGACTGTCCTTGCAGGGGCTCATACAAAAGAGCCAGCACAGGGTGGGACTCCAGAGCACACTCCCTCCCATCCGCCCACCCTGGAAGAGGAAGGGGCTGTGACCATAGTTGACAGCTCTGTGAGTAGGGAGGTGCCTAGGCCTTCAGGTAGGGGGTGCTCTGAGCCTCAGTTTCCTTATTCATAAGATGGGATAAAAGCTCCGTGACTCTTCATCCACAATCAGGCCATCAGTTTGAAAAGAGACCAGGAGAAAATTCTTAAAAGTGCAATGTGGATATACATGGCTATTGTTGATGGCATATTTAGCTCAATTATCTATGCTCATTTAAATTTTCCCCCAATCTCAAACTTTACCTCAAGCGAGTGGTTCTGTGTTGCTGTATCTGTGGCATGGGTCAGTATAGACACGCCTGCCTGTGCTCTCACACTGCAGGCCATTCTCACTGACATCATTCATGATGGCGGCTTTCCTAGAAAGAAAGGAAGAGGCCCCTGGCTCCTTGGCCCTCTTCGCCCCTCCCCAGAAGTCATGCTCTTGGGTCCAAGGACTAGGCTCTGTGCAGGGTGTGCAACCATGTGTGTGAGAGTGTAACCACTCACATAACATGAGGAAGGGGTGTGTGCTGTGTGCCACTGCAGGAGGAGTGTGCAGCTATGAACGTGCAGTGAGAAGTGTCATCTGATATCATCTGAAGGTGCCCCTGTGTGTCCTGCCTGAGCACATTGCTGTACTTGAACTCCCAGTGTGAGCTGCTGTGTGCTGTGAGATACTGTGCAATAAGCATCACTGTGTCGCTGCCCAGGCAAGAGTGTCGTTGTGTGGGCAGGACAGCGTGAGCGTGCCTCCATGTGCTGGTGGGTGCCTGGCACTCTTTCTGTGAGTGGTGCCATGCAAGTGTGAGTTTTGGGGACACACCCCACAATGGCAGCCCCAGGCTGGCGCTCAGGGGGACCATGCAGATGGTGCTGGCACTGAACACAGAGCTCTGCTCCAGATGAGGAGGAATGTTCTAGAATCTTGAATCATTTGTTTCTTCCTCAGATGTCAGCCTCGGGTGCCATGTCTCAGAACTGTGTCCTCCAGGACCTGGGAGAGGAGCCCATCGCCAGCATGGCCGGATGCTCATGTCTCTCCTCTCCAGGGCTTTGCCGCGTCCCGTCATGGTGCCGGTTTCTGGGGTAACACAAAGGAGAACCCACTTTTCTCCCCTTTGGTGTCATTCAGGTGGGGAGCAGGGGTCACGGAGCAGGGCTGGGCAATGAGGGGTCAGAGGTGAGAGGCATGCCCTGTATCAGTGCCTTCCTGGGGCCGCCAGGTTTTCTTTTCACCCTTCGTGCTCTGCATATGCTTGGTTGTGTGGCTGCTGTGGGCATGCACAGCAGCAAAATCCACCCAGGGTGAGTCAGAGGCTGCCAGGTGCCCATCTGCCCAAAGAGTGAGCCCTGTGCCCTCCCACCTTCCCACGGGCATCACAGGTAAGGAAGGAGGCCACACAGGCCTGGGTCCCACAATCGCCCCTCACACTGTCATTCTCACTGCCTTGTCAGCATAAGCCTAGGGAGAGACCAGTGGCCACTTCCTGGTCACCAAGGGACAGGCCAAGCCTTTATACCCACCATGGTGAGCCTGAGGCAGCCCTGCTGTGGCCGGAAAGTTTGTTGTTGTTGTTGTTGTTGTTGTTGTTGTTGTTGTTGTTGTTGTTAGGTGCCGTCAAGTCCTGTCCGACTCATAGCGAACCTTACACGGTTTTCAATGGCTGATTGTTTTTTTGGGATTGCCTTGGGAGTGGATTGCCACATCCTTCTCCCATTTTTGCGGTGCTGGAAATCTAACTTGGGACCTCAGAGACTGCAGAGCGGCGCTCTACCAACTGAGCTAAATCCCAGCCCGACGGAATGTTTACTGCTCCCAAATTCATCTGGAAATGCTCATCTCCGATGGGACAAGGTGGGGTGGTGAGACTTTGAAATGATGAGTATTCCTGAGAGGCCCTCATCACTGTGATCAGTGCCCTTATAAAGGACGCTAGAGAGCTCCCTCCGCCTGTCCTCTGAAAGGACACAGGAGGCAGCCTTCTGTGAACAGAGGTGGCCTCACCAGACACTGAATCTGCCAGGCCCCCACATCGGATGCTCCCTCTCTATCACTGGGAGAGGCTCATTGCCACTGTCACCTGTGAAGCACGTGGTCTACACTGTCCCTGTGGCTCCCACAGATGAGGATGAGCCCTCCCATCAGACCCTAGGCCTGGACCTGCCCTCTTGGAACGACTTCTGGGCAAATCCGTCTTCTGAGCTCGCCTCTCTGACCTCAGTGGCCTGGGTCCTCTAATACACTTCCCTCTGACCCTCCCTTGGTAGTCCCTCCTGGCCCATATCCTCTGCGTGGACTCAGCCCTTTGCCCTCAGCTTCACTCACTTTCAGCCTCATCCTCCCCCACAGCATTGTGCCAATGGCCCTCAGTGTCCACAGGCCCCCAAACACTACCTCCCTGGAGCACTTTCCAGCAGACCTTCTCTGGAGAGATCCTGGGCTCACCACCCCAATATTGTACTAAATCCACGCCAGCCCTTCTCCTTGAAGCACATGGACATCTCTGAAAAACACTCAAGCACAGAGCTATCACTGGTTCCTTCCTCTGCTGTCTTACCATATGCAACATGTCACCTTGTCACCAGCCAGTAACACAGCTATGCTAAATCACAACCACCTTCACCTAAGGTCCCACTCACCTGGCCATGATTATCACCACAGTCACCCAGTCATGTCTCATTCCTCTTGATTCTCTCACCTCCACTGAGTTCTTCCAAACATCCAGCTCCATCCTTTTAACTCACACTCCAGATCACAATCCAGCTGTCCATGGACAGTGAGGGTTAGGGTCCTTTCAGGTGAAACAGCCTGCCTCGTTTACCTAGTCCCCCTTGTTGGGCTGAAGTGAATTCAGTCTCCAGGGCAGTAACAGCCATCTCCCCAGTGGATACCTGTGCCGGGGGGCTGACTGCCTCCCTGCATTAAAGGCCTTTCCCAGATACTTCACATTCCTTCAACCCTGACTGATGCCGCCTCCTGCCCAGAAGCACTAGACAGTAACTCTGTGGGTGGTGGGTGGCAAGACCATTCGATTCTAGGAATTAAAGTGCGTGTCTTTCAGCTATTCCAGAAACATCCAGAATCCCACCCCCAAATAATATAATATTCTTGGAAATGGGCTGAAATTGCATTTAAGATGAATAACAAAACCCAGAGATGACACTGACGTGCTTTAAGAACTAAAAGATGGAGATAATTTATTGGTTGGAAAAGTTTCTTTTCATATGCGTCATAGGACAAATTTATGTTGTTGGCCAATGACAGACCACAATTTCTGCCGGGGCATTTCCTCCGGGACTGTTTCTCATCCAGCTCAATGCTCTGAGGACATACAAAAATGAGAATCCATTATTCAATGACCATAAACCATGAATGTTTTATAATTGTATGGCACTTTAATGTCAATATTTGGCCTTACATGATGTGATTCACATTTGTATGTCTTTCAAAAAGCTGCTTTATCTTTCTACCTAGTTTTCTCAAAATTTTTTGAGTTTTATCTTGTTTCAATTAACATATCCTAATTGTACCTATGGGAGACGGACCCAGCAACCCACTCCCAAAAATCAACCCGCCGTTGAAATCCCTATGAACAACAGAGAAGCACTGACAATAGTGTTTCCCCTGTTGTATGTTTATGGAGTACAGTATGATGTTTCCCTCAAATATATATTGTGTAAGGGTCAAATCAGGATATTTAACATATCTACCTCAAATATTCATCATTTATTGTGATAAAAACATTCAAAATCCTCTATTCTAATTATTTTGACACATATTCTACATTCTTACTAGCTGTAGCCATACTGGTGCATTATAGGGTATGAGAAACTTTTCCTCTTGCCCAGCTATAATTTTGTAACCATTAACCAATTTTCACCTTCAGCCTCTCCTCCCTACTCTAGCAACCAGCCTCTAGTAACCACTATTCCACTCTGGACATCATAGAATTCGTTTTTTTCAGATTCCACAAGTGAATGGGAATATATGGTGGTTGTCTTTCTGTGCCTGGCTCATTTCACTTAACATGTTGTTGTCGTTAGGTGCCATCGAGTCATGTTCCACTCACAGCGACCCTTACAGGATTTTCAATGGCTGGTTGTTTCAGGATTACCTTGGGAGTGGATTGCCACGTCCTTCTCCCACTTAACAATGTTCTGCATATTCACCCATGATGCTGCAGGTGATAGAATTTTCCTTTTCTTTAATGTCTGAGTAGCATTGCAATGTATATATGTAGGGAAAATATGCAGACTCAGCTTCTCCTACCATACGCTCACAAAGCAGATCATTTCTGTGAACTCAAAAGATGTGCTGAATTTCCCCATCAGCAATCAGTCAATTCCTCAGTGGACATTAGCTGGTGTTCCTCTAATCTACTTCAGTTCCAGACTATCTACCTGGAGACAGCATCACATCCCAAGGGCCAAGGGCTATCAATGTAGTCACAAGCCCCAGGTGCTTCACCTGTGCTTCTGACTAACTGGCTATAATCAGGGGCTCTGACAGCCTCCTGGTTGAGTAGTAAACACACCTGTCAGTTTACATACAGGTTATAACAGTGGATGCAGACGAGGAGATGCCCAGAGCTAGGCTTGTGAGAAGGCCGGAGCTCCCACGTTCCTCTGGGAGCCTCCACACCACCAGCTATGCAGGAGCTCCCTGAGCCCTGCCTTGGGGATTTTATACAGACCTCATTGCACAGGAGTGACTGAAGCAGGAACAATCCCTCCAAGTGTGACTGGGCAAGAAGGGCCGACCTAACACTGACAGCACTGAAGAACTTCGGGCCCACCAGCTTAGGTCCCCCCACAACTCCCCAAGCCTTCCCTCCTCCTGGCTGTGTGCAGGACTCCTGAAGTGGGGTCTTGTCATGATTTCTCCAGAGCCAGATTCAAGACAGAAAGGCAGGGAAGATTAGAGTTACCCTCATGCAGAACGCACGCAGCGCCATGTCAATCTGTATGCACCCTCATATGGGTCTGTACACACCCTCAGTTCTGTCTGTACGCACTGTCATGTCTGTATGCACCTCACGTCAGTCTGTATGCAGCAGCATCGTGTCTGTACACAGCATCATGTTGGTCTGTACTTATTTGTCGTGTCTGTCTATACGCAGCATCGTGTTGGTCTGTACAGAGTATCGTACAGAGTATCGTGTTGGTTGATACGCACCGTCATGTCAGTCTTCCTTATACTTTCACTAAGATCTTTCTTGTCACACCATCAGGCTAGCTGTCCCCTGTGGGGACATCCCTGGGTGTGCAGGACACTGTGGGAGGTGGTGGCCTGAGCCTTACTCTCCCACTGAGGCAAATGACACTGAGACTCAAGGAAGTGGCGCCAGTTTCCTGGGGCCACACGGGTGTCATTTGAGTCCCACTTTAACCAGGCAACCTCCTGGCCATGAGCACATTTCCTTTTCTGTGTTTATCTAAGAACATAGTGCTTTATTCTATACCAAATTCACCCTCATCTACCTCATATCATTTTAGAAACACATGGAAGATCAGAAGTATCTGTGATGCATTCAGGTGACTCTGATGTGTGGTGGGACTTTTTGGACAGAGGTTAGGGAAAGAAGGAGCCAGCACACTGACACCTGAAGGAATCGAGCTCCAGACAGAAAAATAGAGGGGCAAAAGAAGAATCATAAGGAAGGCAGGTGTAATGGGAACCCCCCCCCCATCTTCCTGCCATGCCCTTGGTGGCAGAGGGGAGGAATTTCCCCTCTACCTACAGGAAGGGTGCTCACACCTTCCCTTGAGGTTTTATAAGCAGGGCCCCGAGGGAAGAGATGTCCCAGCTGGACATTTCTATAGCCAAAGCAATCCAATCCCCCCAGAGTCGTGCATACCTTCCTCAAGGATCATGATAATTTATATTATAGCAATTCTCAAAATCTGGAGAAGCAAAAAATAAATAAACAAGTACCATAACAATAATATGATCTTATAGAAAACTTCCTTCTCTAGCTGGACACACTGGTGCATGCCTCTGATCTCAGCAACTTAGGAGGTGGAGGCAGGAAGATCATGAGTTTGAGGCCAGAGGCAGCCTGCATAACTTAGTGAGACCCAAGACAGGACCAGGGGTGATGTGCGGAAGCTGAGGGATGGGGGACAGAAGATGGTGAGGAGCTGCATTTCTCAGGGTCCTGCTGACAGAAGGAAGAGGACCTTCTCCATGAGTCACTCAGGATACTGAAAAGGCACTGTTGGGCCAATATGATTGGATGACACACAAAAGTAATTATTCTAAAGAACTCTGAACTTGTATTATGGGTGCTGTGTGGGGCCACTGTGGGCATGGAGGCCTCTTGTCTTCCACTGAGACGTAAGCCCCCTCTTAACTGACTTCCCGGGTTGATAAGAGGATATCAGCCAGAGGCACCAGATAGGGCCCCACGGACTGTGGTGCAGTTCCCCAGGATGTCCCCAGGACATCCCTGGAGTTGTGCCCGGCACAATGATCAACTGTGATGGTATTAAGCACCTGGCTCTGCATTTATGTCTCAAATACACACCATGGCACCACCGGTTGGGATGCCATGGAGGGAAGCTCCCAGCTGAGAAGGGCTGGACCCGAGGCCCCACAGTCTCCTCCAGCTCTAGGAGATGACAGTGTTAGCACACTCCCTTACCAGGTGAAACCTGAAGTTTCGCCATGACTCACGTTCATCGTGCAGGACCGGCAGCTGTCCTTGATCCAGAGGAGAACTTGATCCTCCCAGCAACGCTGAGCTATGAGAAGTGACAGATAGCATATCTTTCCTGGCATTGCCCCTGGAGAGATGTATGGAAAGGAGCAGAGAGATCCTGAGCACCTGCTGAGGCCTGAGTCAGGCTGGCTGCCACCTGAGGCTGTGGGTAACACACGCATCACTGCAGGCGGTGAATCATGGCTGTGTGTCATAGTTAATCCAGGCCTGGATGGAGCACACAAGTTCCAACAACGGGGCTGTGCTGACTGGAAAATACCTCTGGCTTGCTCATTAACTCAGCTCTGTTGGTAGAGTGCTGTTCTGCAGTCTCTGAGGTCTCGGGTTTGATTCCCAGCACTGCAAAAAAATGGGAGAAAGATGTGACAATCCACTCCCAAGGCAATCCCTAAACAATCAGCCATTGAAAAACCCTATGAGGGTCGCTATGAGTTGGACACAACTCAACGGTACCTAACAACAACAACAACATCAACAGATTTCCAGAGAGCCCAATGTCTTACCTTTTTGATAGCATAGCCCCAAAAGCAAGCAATCAAAACGCAGAAAGTACTTTCCCTTTGCCTGTGCAATATGGTTTCTTGTGTAAAATCTTGCTTAGAAGGCTGTTATGAATGAAACTCTCCTAGACGAAACCTCTGAATAAGAGAAATTTTTGAAGATTCTCTTATTGAGTTAGGAAGTGATAGAAAGAAAAATTTTACTGTTTTCAGTGGGGATAATACAATCAAATTTTCATTGGTATTTGCAAAGGTTGGGGAGAAGGACCTGGCAGCCCACTCTCAAAAAACAATCAGCCAATGAAACCCTATAAATAGCAGAGAAGCACTGACAATAGTGTTTCGCCTGTTGTACATATGTTGCTATGAGTCAGACACTGACTCTATAGTACCTAACAACAACAATTTGCAAAGGTGCAGACAATATTCATTCAAAGTACTAAACACAAATGATTTGATGGAAGGGTTGACTGTCACGGTCACGGCCAGATTCTGCATAAACCTGCTCACATACCATCTACGTTCATTCTATTGATGTCGAAGTAATTGTCATAAAATCATTCTCTCAATTCAGCTCTTCGGCCCAAGCAATTTAAGGACTTTACTGATTTTAGTGGTTCTCACTGGTGTTCAGTTCTCTCACTGTGACAAACCCACAGCCTCTCTGTACAATTCAGTTGAGAGAATCTTTGGTTTAATTTATTTGAAGCAGTGAAATCATACTTAAATTCTGAGAAAAAAGAAAAAGGCCCTGAAACTTGTTGACTTTTCATGTCACTTCTTGTTTTTAGTTTCTAAGATCTCCTCAGTAGTAGAGAGAACTGAAAGATAATTGAAAGAAAAGCAATAACATTAAATTCTTTAAAAGAATATTTGATTGCATCAATGAAATAATTGAAGAAGAATGTATCTCTTTAAGTTTCAAGGCCATTATTAAAAGAAACATTAATTATAAACAGAAAAAGAAATTCTGACTGCAAGTGATAATTGCTATTATAGCATGTGCCGTGACTATCTTTGAAAGGGATTTCAAAGGGGTTTTTCCTTGAGAATTCTGATCTTTTACATGGACATCTAAATATTCTTCCAGCCTGGAGACAAGCAGAATCGTCATGTGCAGTGTTGAAGATATAGGGGGAAAACTGACATTAATGTCTGTTTTTTAAATTATAGACAACAGGTTAAAGGTTGTTAAATGAGAGACAAAACATGATTGCAGAGAATGAGAAAGCAATGTATCTCATAGGATGTTGGGGATTTTTAAAATAATATTTCCCAGCTAGGGTCCTTCATGACAGCTTGAGGGGCTGACCCCTAGTTGACCCCAGGGCTCATCTCACTCACTCAAAACGGCCCCTCCCATCGAGTGAGCAAAGATGGCCCCCGGCCAGCTTGACCAGCCTTAACCACCTTAATTTTGATTGGCTCCCCTCACCACCTTGCAGGTAATAACTGTCTCCACTTGGCAGTTATGTCTGTTTGCCCCCTGTACCTGCTAGCTGTGTGCCCTGATTGGCTGAACCCCACCACGTGACCCCTCCGGGACCCTATAAAAGCAGGGCTCCTGGACCCCATATCACTCCTTTGATCCTCACCTCTCTGACCATCTCCTGAACCTCATCACCTGAACCAGCGCTCCCTACTCCAGCAAGACCATCTAGCAAGCCAGCGAGATCAAGCCCAGGGGCCCCGAAGAGCCGAAGGCATCTAGCAAGCCACGAAGAGCCTCCCAACTCCTCCCATCCTTGGGAAGGAGGGGGGTAAAGAAGGCGAGCTGTGAGAGTCAAGACCATCGGACCTCAACTGAACACCAGCGGCTGTGGCTGTGCCTTTGAGGCTGAGCTATACCAGCACTGAGCCTGCAGCATTCCATGCTGCAGGCCTAGAGCCAGCACTTAAAGGGATAGAGCCTTGCTCTATAGGGGCTGCTTGCTTCTTGCTCTCCAGCAGGGGAGCACCCTAATAAACCTTACCTATCCTTCCCTAACCATCTGAAGGTCTCCCGAGGTCCTTCTTTCCCGACACCGGCCACATTTTATGTTGAGGGTTTTGCCCTAACTTTAGCTGGGCTAGAGCTAAAACCCCGACAATAGGAGGTGGTATTACGCACCTCAACAAACCAAATCCAAAGGGCCGTTCTCAGAGTTGCTAACTTCACATCAATCCATGTCCACTTCACCAGTTTGTAACGCTCATGCTGAATGACAACGGACAAAATTAAAATGAAATAAGGGGAATGGGACTGTTGTAGAAGTCACCTAACAATAGAAGTGGAAAAGAGGCTGTAACTGCCAGAAATCTGATGAACAAATTCCATAAAAGAAGGAGCTGTGAAGTGAGGACAGGGACATGGCACACCTGTAATCCTGGAGACACAGGGGGTGGAGGCAGGGCAATGACTGGTTCAAGGCCGGAGGCACCTTAACAATTTAGCAAGATGCTCTCTCAATATAAATAATAAATAAGGGGCTTGGGGTGGGGCTCTTTGGTGGAGCGAGCACTTGCCCAGTAGGCATGAGGCCCCGCCAGGGGCTCAACTGTTCAGTGCTGAAGGAGGAAGTATGTGTTAGAGATTTGTCATTTATTTCAGATAGATTAAAAGCAAGCTTGGAGTATTAGTGTGTTCCACGCAGTATTTTTCTTCATCTCACGGAGCCTGCATAAGCCATGGTTTCTTCCCACTCCTTACAAATATCTGCCACCTTTTGCTTTTCTAGGTCATCTGCCTGGGACCCTACACCCCAAGGAGCCTTGGAGTTCCCTCCCTGGTCACTTTCAGGTGTTTGCTCCAATATCAGCTTCCTACCAGAACGAATCAGACCTCTTTCTGAGTAAACCACCCCCGTCCAGCCTCACTGACCCTTATGGACCAATACCTTTCCTAAGCTCTTTGTTCTCTTTTTACCTTTTTATTTTAAAAAAACAAAGAAACAAAACCTTTTCACCCATCCCCTTCTAAATACCATGCACCGGGCGTTATTAAACTTGTGGTCCAGACCCTTTCTTTCCTTGTTAGAACCCAAACTCTATAAAAGTAAGTACCCAGGTTGTTCAGTGCTACATCCTAAGTGCCTCTAGTAGAGGCATCTATGGAATAGAGGCTAAGTAAAAAGGTGTCAGTGAGCAAATCCGTAGACGTGAGATAAAGCTCCCTGAGCTTTAGCTCAGGCTCTCACTAGGGCAGGTTAGTCAAGCAAGCAGAAAAGCAAAAGTGCAGAGCAACGCCTCAGCTTCCTGTTGCAGGCACCTGGAGAGAGGCGGACGGCAGCTCAGACCATCATGCTGCCCCTGGAGGAGGAAACCCCGCTGCCCACTGCTCCAGGCTCAGGTCAAGCACACAGGAGGGCGCAGTCAGCATCTCCCTTCCATGTGATGGGCTCTTCTCACCCCTGTCCTTCTCTCTGCTTCCCTCGCCTTCCCTCCCTTCCCCTTTCCTTCCCTCTCTCTCTCGCTCTCCCTGACTTTCTGAAAATACCTAAATGCTCTGGAGGAACACCTGGAGAATGTATTGGATGGGAAGAGGAAGTTCCCTTCCCATAACCGCGTGGGACCCTGTTTCTGGGGCGGGGAGATTGTGCACCTCCATAATTTTGCTATTCTCTTGTTTCTTTTATTAGAGATGAGAAAATTAACTGATTAAACCACAAAAAATCCTCAAATATTTACCCATATCACAAAACAAAGTCGAGTAATACACGTTCTGGTTGTTTTTCACTTTTATTTCTTTCATTTTTTGCAGAAAATCTAATTCCTTTAAGAAAATTAGAATCTGTGTTTTGGCCAAGAAAGGAAATGGAAATATCAAAGCTCTTCCAGAAGAGCATATTTGGCTTTAATCTGACAGGAAAATGCCAGAAATCCCAGGAGAAAAATCTGCTTTCGCTGCCCTCCCAGATCTGTCAAGACACAAAACAGCTTGGTGATGGATTGAAATCTGGGTGACCTACATCCCAGCCCAAACCCTAGCCATGCTGCCTTTTCTCATCCTAGGTCCACAGCGGAGGTACCAGGAGAGGTGCCAACAGCAAGAGCTCTGGAGAGAGCGATGCTCACCAGTGTCTGCTGACAATTCCAGAATTCATCCAGGTATGAAATGTCATCAACTTTTACACCTCTGTGCTCACAGTCGGGGGGAGCAGCAGGGATTAGTATACTGTCTGAGGAAACAGCCCATCTCCCCTCCAGGCCGGAGGTTCTGAGGCAGAGAAGCCCCAACAGCATGGGTTAGAGAGGTCAGCGGGAAGGCCACCAGGTAGGTCCAGGTGGGAGTGTGGATCTGGAAGCGGAGACCATGTCCCAAGATTGGCAAAGGTAATGGCCTCTGCACAGACACCATGAGACCAGGCTCCCGGGGCAAGGGAGCCAACCTGGAGGAAGGGAGCCGCTGGTCCCAGAGGGGGCTCTAATGGAGGCCCAGTGAGGGTGTGGAGAGCCTGGAGCCACCGCTGGGGCCATGGCAGGGGCAGAAGCCCTCCTGGCTGGACTGCCAAGCAGGGCCAGAGAGGACGGCGGCTCCTCTACAGCTCACTCGTCCTGGTCCGCGTCCCTTCTCCACATCTGGTCCCCATACTCTCCTGCTCAACCAGGGGTAGCCACTGACTTCATCGCCCCTCCCTGCCCTTCCCAGCCTCTGTCCTCACCCCCCAGCTGCCCAAAACCCAGGCTCCTGGCAATACCTCCAGAGGTCCAACTCACAGCCTGGGGGTGGCCCAGGAACGAGCATTTCCCAAAAGTCCCCAGTTGAAGCTGATGCTGCCTGCAAAAGACCAAGTTTTCAGACCACCATGGACCACTAAGGGCAGAGAGCCAGCAGGGACCACTTGCAATACCTGAAGGCCTGGGGTGCGCGCACCCAGCGCGCCCAGAGCCAAGAGGCTGGCTTTGAGGGGTCAGCACAGAGCAGGACTGGTCTGAAGCCATGCCCACCCTGAACAAAACACTCAGAGAGGGGAGGCACTTCCTGAGCTGGGCTGGCAGGGAGGAAATGTCACCGCCCATACCCACTGGCCTTTGACGGAGACAGTGGGCGACCTGGTCCCAGGCTCCCTCCTGATCACCTGCCATCTGCACTTACCACTTCTCCTCCTCCTTGGCAGGTCCACGTCCCTCTCCCTTCCTGGACTTTGGGGGTGAGGGTGGGTCCTTCTCATATCCCACCAGCCCTCCAGCCTTCATTAGAAAGGCTGAGGAAACCAGCCGTAAGGGACCGCAGGCCTCAGGAAGGTAGTTATCAGCCAGAGTTCTTCACCAGCCCAACACATACTTATCGAGACTCTGCAACACCCCTGTTTTCTTCATTCTAAGGGCCAGGTATGCAACAGTGAACACCTCAAAGTCTGCACCTCCAAAGGGCTTGAGGCCACCAGGTTTCATGAGGAAAAACCCACAAGAGCCTGGCTGTTCAACAAAGCAGAAGGAAATCTACATGTGTCCTTGACAGAAACAGGAGAGGTGAGGCTGCAGGGGAGGAGCCTGGGGGCCTCTGGGCCTGGGCAGGGGAGGGGCAGGAGGTGGCCACAGCCACCAGCTCACCCCAACAGAAAACCAGACCCAGGGGGCAAAAGGCTTGGCCCTGAATGGGAAAAGGCGCACAGAGGTAGACAGAAATCTTCCCTGCACTTGCCACCTGCCTGATTACTTCTAACGTGGGCCACTGACAACCAGGTGTACGGATCTCTTCCCTGGAGACCAAGGGGCTCCTCTGAACCCTGCCGGGGGCACGGGGGCACGTTCCTCTAAGCTGACACCAGGACGGAAGGGAGGAAGGAATGGAGGGAGGGAGGAAATGGGGGAGAGAGGGAGGGAGGGAGGAAGGAAAAGGAGGGGAAAGGAAAGGAAAAGAAGGGGTCACAAGCTCACTAGCACTGAAATTAAGTGAGAACAAGGACTGGGTAGGGAACATCGTAAGGCCCCCGAAGCATCGCACAGAAGGGTGAGATGTAAGACACAAACCTGTCCTCCCAGCCCAGTGTCATATCTCTGATTTTAAGCCTTGGTGTTCCGCATCTTGGGGGTCCTTCATGGGAAATCACCCTCGGATTTGGTGGCATGCCAGACTCAGCAGACCTCCACCCCCAGCTCTGAGCTGGGGCCTGGCCGCTGCCCTGCTGATCTCTCAGCAGCCCTGATCTCTCAGGGGTGGGGTTGGATGTCCCTGCCATGAAGATGAGGCGATGCGTCTCTGAGAGTTTAGGCAGTGCTCAACGTCACAGCCAAGCCCAGTCCTGCCCTGTGGGCTCAGAACTCCTTCAGCGCCTGTGACAATGCAGGCTTCACGCTGACAGGCAGGTGTGCATCGTGAAAATAGCCAGAAGAATCCAGATCTCTGGATCTGTTGTACAACTTGGTAACACTAGTTACTAATGATAGCTTGTGCCATAGAAAACTGCCACAAGAGTAGGTGTGAGTGTCCTTACCACAAATGACACGGTAAGGATGTGGGGTAAGTATGCTGATTGTCTTCCCCTCAGTGCACACGCTTCAGAACATCTTGAGATACACCAAAATATATTCAATTTTTGTTTGTGAAACAAAATTATAAATAATAATGGGAGAAAAGTATTCAGAACTACCAGTGAGAGATAAAAATCAAACCACTCCTGACACATGACAGCCATCTCCCATGTCACATGCCCTCTCTCTGCACCATACTATGGCTCCTGGGACCTTACACCTGCTCGTCTGTCCCTGGCAGCTGCCACCAGACTCTCTGCCATCCCACTGCAGCCCCTACCTACCTACTGGTCCTACCCTCCCGCCAGCTACCAGGTTGCCGGCCAAATGCTGGCCTTGACCCAGGGTCTGGGCTCTGCAGTGTGAACAAGGTTGCCATCTGGGCGCCTGGGGAGTGAGTCACCCCTGGGCAAGGTCCCTGCTCAGGGTTCCACTGCCAAAGGCAAGCCAGGGCCGGGTTTGATTTGATTTGTTATGTTCTTAGAGAAAGAAAAAAGAAACCTCAGATGGGTATTTCAGTACACCCCAGATGAACCCAAAATTGATCAATCAATCCATTTTCAGATAATGAAGGAGACTAAATTGGAGAAGTAGGAAAACAACTTTGCACAATATGTCCATTTTTCACAGACACCCCTATGTTAAAGAAGGGAAGACCAAAACTGGGCCATTTCCCTTATCCTTCACTCAAGTTTGTAGATTAAATGGCTGATGCATCTTGCCATGGTGCTGATGCAAACTGTGAACACAGACGCTCTCTGCCTCAGTCCTTGAGGCTATATTTGAGTCATGTAAATTAGACGTACATTTAGTTCTGTATTATATCTGTCTTTGTGCTTTCTCCATTCTTACCATCCAGTCTCTCCCCTTTTAATAAGAGTGAAGGTGGGCAGAACCTATTTTTCTTAGTCAGATACAAAACACCAAGTAAATACGAAGAGATAGCACAGGTTTCAAATGACTGTGATTGGAAAGGCTGCACTGATGATGGAATGCTAATACTTGTGAGTTTAGTTCTTCCCGATGTGTCAGAGAAATCTCTGAAGTGAAGAAGCAGCAATGTCCTTACTTACATGAAGAGGTCTAATCAGTGACTTGCTGCCAAGCCAAGGCCAATGCAGAAGAGGAAACAGAGAACCAGGAGAAGAGACCCGTCCTTGTGTCTCCTTGAGGCACAGATGGACCACAGTTCCTCAGCCCAGACAAGCACCAGACTGAAGAATTTACATTCAGTGGTTGATCTGTGACCAAGACCAGTGCACACCAGCGCCCATAGCTGAAGTGAGGACACCCAGCAGGCCTCAATCTGTTGTGCCACATTCTTGATGGGGCCCTGAGTTCTAAGAAAGAAAGGCTAACTCAAAATGGGGGTTCAAACAGGCCCTTAGGCCTGAAACCCACAGATACCTAGCACCTCCAGGGAATTTTTCCTTTAAGATTCCCATTAGATCTGAATGCCAGTTCATATACTAGAAAAAGCTTTTTCTCCACTCATTGGAAGAGGTCAAAGGAATCAACGGCAACTCTTCATTAAGTATCTGCTCCCTTCATGGCATTGTGTATGTCCAGGAGATGGTAACATGATGACTCTCCATACAGAATGTACCCATGCCTGCCACCAGCTGATATTAGCAGCAATCTTGTCACATTTTTCCCAGCTTGTGTAACTGAGTTTTTTAAGGTTTGAATAAAGTAGTGGAACAGGAGAAAGCTGGAATTTGAAGCCAGGTGGTCAGTCCAGCCTACCCTGGAGAAGTGTACCGCCCTGAGTCTGTTGTAGATGGAGGAGGCATCCCAGACCACTTCCGCATATTCAGAACCCAGAGTCACCCTTGCCGGGACTCCAAACAACACCTCTGGCCTCTTTGTTGGCATGTGTAGGAGGTGCTTTCATATTACCCATTTGGAGATAAATTTTGCAATCAGTGTGATTTTTGTGGGGAAAAAAATCCTTACCTACTCTTTTCTACTCTAACAATCCATAAGAAATATTGTCAGTCAAGAGAAAAAAAAAAACAGAAAAAAAGCAAGATAAGTAATTATTAGTCTCTGCAACTGGCAAACCACAACAAAAATCAAGATGCCTTTTCCACCCGGGTTGTGGCATGAATAAGCTATGCAGTATGTCACTGGATATGATACTTTCCATAGCTGAATTTATCTTCAGGGAAGTTTTTTGTTTTATAAATAAGCTACCATTCCATAGTTCTGTAAGGGAAAGTATTCAAGTTGTACATGTTTAAACATTTACATATATCTCGGCGGTTACTTAAAATTATCTGCAGGGCAGGCCCCCAAATACAAAAGCATTTCTTAAGGGTCTATTGTGTGCTAGGTGCTGGGACAGGGACTGGGACTTCATAAGAACAAACTGGGGCCTGTTCAGGAAGCACTTTCTCTTTGTTGGGGTGAGATAAAAAATAAATACATAAGAATTTCTCAGACAATTACGAGGAGAATGAATAAAAGCTGCCACCTCCGGCAATCCCAGGGGCTCTTAAGGAGACAGCATTTTGAGCTGAGGTCTGAATTTAAGAAGGAGCCGAAAACTAGCCTTACAAACATCAGGAAGAGCTTCAGGCAGAAGAACAGAAGTGCAAAGGCCCTGGGGCAGGCATGCACTCCAAAGTGGGACAGAGGCCAGCGCAACTAGCATGCCATGACTGCTGGGGGCTACACATCCCCCTTTCTAATGAAAGCACTCAAAAATAATAGTGCAGTGCAGCCTAATCCTGTTACAAGGTGCTCAAGTCACAGCAGGAAGAACTTTAGACTCTACCAAGGGGAAACTATGCGCTTTGTGCAATTGCTGAGTCAAAAAGAATCTTCAGATTGCAGGGGGAGGGAATGTCAAACTAATAGCAAAAAACAAAGAAAAGAAAGAAAAAGAAGTCCACAAAGCAAGATGCATCTTAAGACATTCACATAACATTTGAAGAGAAGATATAAATTATATATTCGCTGGGATTTAGCTCAGTGGGTAGAATGCTGCGCTGCAGTCTCTGAGGTCCTGAGTTCAATTCCCAGCACCGCAAAAATGGGAGAAGGACCTGGCAATCCACTCCGAAGGCAATCCCGAAACAGTCAGCTACTGAAAACCCTATGAGGGTCGATATAAGTCAGATACCGACTTGACGGCACCTAACAACAACAACCACCACAGCCCACTTAAGGAAAACCAGTAGCCAACTCAATTGCCCACTTGGTGAAAATAATTTTCATTTTATTTACTCCTCTAAAATGCTGAGAGAAATATCCAAAACTCTCTCAGGACAATGGAACATAGGGTTTTTAAGAAAGCAAGCAGCACTCATATTCACTAATGATATGGAATTTATGGTTAGCATCCATCGTCATCTCAGATGAATTTGGGGGGAAGTTTTTTTAATTGAGGGGTAGAAACAGATCTTTGAATCCCAAACATATTTATTTTTCAGTTGAAAAATAATAATGACGTATATGTAAGATATATAAGATGTTTTTGATATATATTTACCTTGTAGAATGATTCAATCAAATTAATCCATCCCTTCATATTTATTCATATATATCACTTATTTTTTGTGGTGAGCTCATTTAAAATATATTCTATTAGCATTTTAAAAACATACAACATATCAGCTAGTCACTGAGCTGTACAATAGATCTCCTGAACCTATTCTTTCATCTGACTGCAAGTTTGTAGTTTTTGACTGACGTTTTCCCCAACTCTAGCCTCTGGCAGCCTCCATTCTGGTCTCTGCTCCTGTGAGCCCAGCTACTTTAGATTCCACGTGCAAGTGAGATGGTGCAGGACTTGTCTGGATTATTTCATTTAGCATAATGTCTTCCAGGTTCATCCATGCTGTCCCAGAAATTCCTTCTGTATTAAGGCTGAACAGTATTCCATTGTGCATCTGTGTGTGTGTGTGTGTGTGTGTGTGTGTGTGTGTGTGTGTGTGTGTTGCATCATTTCTTTTGCCATTCATCCACTGATAGACACTTAGGTTGACTCTGTGCCTTGGCTATTATGAATAATTCTGTAATATACATGGGAGTGCAGCTGTTTCTTCATACGCTGATTTCATTTCCTTTGGATATGTAACCAGAAGTGGAAATGCTAGATCATACAGTAGGACTGTTTTAACGTCCTCCAAATGTATTTTTCAAAATACACATTTATACACACATCCTTCCAAGAAGCAGGTTCAGATTTTTATCACCTTATAGAAGAGTTCAAAAACATAAAAATCAAGGCGAACCCGTGTACTAGCACTGACACTACTAGCTTGTTCTACATTTGCAAGAAATACTGTGCCAGACAGAGCACAAGGTGTTTTATAAGAACATCTTTCTTTAATACTTACAACTACAAGGTAAGAGTTACTTTCTCTATTGAGCATCCTCGCCAGTAAGCAACATCAATAGGGTGGTATAAGAAGTGATTTCTGAATCCACAAGGCAAAATCAGGGCTGGGATTTAGCTCAATTGGTAGAGCACCGCTCTGCAGTCTCTGAGGTCCCTGGTTCAATTCTCTGCACCAAAAAAATGGGAGAAGGATGTGGCAATCCACTCCTGAGGCAATCCAGAAACAGCCATTAAAAACCCTGTGAGGATCACTATGAGTCGGGTACAACTCCACGGCACCTAACAACAACAACAACAATGCAAAATCATGCCAACTCACAAGAAGACTAGAAAGCCACTTCTGCTTCTCCACCTGGCTCCAATGGACAGACACATTCCAAAGGTCTCAGTTGAATCCTCTTATTCATTCCAAATATTTCTATCCATTGGATTATTTCCTAACCAACATGTTCCTCTTTTTAACTGATTTGTAAGTCCCTCCAAGTCTCAACAAGGGACTGCCCATGTTTCCCTTTGACATTTCTTGGGTCTCTAGCACCATCGTAGGAGGTGCAAATACAGAAGAAAATAGCTGGCTTACCCCCCAAAAAAGATCTTAATCTACATTCCAGCCCCTCTCATTACCTTTGACATGGCACAGGACAGGCCCCTCCTTACCTATGTATTTTCTGAAGCATGGAATGATTGTAGCCTGTGCCTGCCCTCCTCACAGGGATAAATGAGAGTTCTACCAGTGATAGCATTGCAAACTGGAAAGCACCCTGTGTTTGTGTTCTACGTGGGAATTTAGCAAAGTTACCAAGTTGATGTTGTTGTTGTTAGGTGCCATCGAGTCGTATCCGACTCATAGCAACCCTCATAAGGTTTTCAACAGCAGATTGTTTCGGGATTGCCTTGGGAGTGGGTTACCACGTCCTTCTCCCATTTTTGCAGTGCTGGGAATCGAACTCGGGACCTCAGAGACTGCAGAGCAGTGCTCTACCAACTGAGCTAAATCCCAGCCCAGCAAGTTGATAGATCAATAAGTTAATGAAACTCTGAGATTATGTCTTTAAAATACAGTGTATACATTTTGAACAATATTTTTAAATTTTAATCTTACAATCTTTTTTTTTTTTTTAACATAAAAGCCAAAGATTTATTACATAAAACACACAGTAATCACTATGGGAAATCAAGTATGGTATTTAGCAACTTCCTTCCTCAAGATTTATGATATAAAATTAAACTTGTTATCTTGATGTAAAATCCATATTCAGAATTACTTGGCCTGAAATTTAATAGGCAAAGCGCAAATCCACTCAGATTTTCAGGTT